>JABUQX010101641.1:22500-30000 GCA_015478945.1 Trachelipus rathkii
TTCTCTCCTAACAAAACAGATTTTCACGCCTTTTTGAATATCTTACTACTTCTCACTAGACTGTTATATCTTCTCTTTCAAAGCTTTGAAGTCTCTATATAGGGATTTCAATGTACACCAACATTGAATGGTTGGGGGTCCTTCATACTGATTTAGGTAGGGAGGAGGTGAATCATTTAGCATTCTCAACGAAGCTGGAGCAACTAATTAAAGAACTAACACATTCCGGATCGTCTAATCAAATTCTTGAACACACTTGACCCATTTTTCGCCACTAGTCCTTCTCGCTATAAATACACCACCTTCGGTCCTATTGGTAAATCTGACACAACCTTATATCTCTTAAGTTAATAATTGTTCACCCGCATCCTCTGCCCTGCCAGATCGGCATGCACTTTGATCGGACCACGATTATTTGTGATGTTCCGGAGCCCGTTTTCGGCAAAACCAAGCGAGGTCAGCGTTAAGTCTCGGGTGACTCTTCGAACTTCTCTGCACGATAACGGTGGGAGATGTAATCGTTCGATGGATGAAGCAGGTTCATACCTTCTACGACCTTAAAATCTTTCTCTCCTCATAATCCATGGTTCGATCGTGCTTGTTTCTCTAGGCCATTCAGCGCCTAGAGCACAGTTATCGTAGTCGCGAGTGAAAAAATTCTCAGTTCCTCTTCAACTTCTTGCTTGAATTTTAATTCAGCTAGAAATTGTTGGCAAAGATATTATTCGTGGACTAGGCATCCTTTCATCAAACGAAAGTGCGCTAACCTCCTTGGTCCTCCTACTGACAAATCTTTCTGGCCTACTTGCCAAAAACACATCTTAACCACAACTTCTAGTAAATCTGTCTTTCTACCTGCTTATTCGATCTGATGTTACTGTTTGATTAATTCTCAACCTGAAAAAGCCAATTCTCTTCGGCCTCCTAGTTTCCTCTAACTCACCCTGGACGAATCGGCATTACTCATCCTACTCCTTCTCATCTCCAGGTGTCCAATGCTTTTGCCTGTGATTACAATGATCGGGGCATGAGGTCCTGAAATCTATGAACGATAGGAAGGCGGGTGGCCCGGATGGCATTCCTACCCGAGTTTTGAGGAGTGTGCTTTCGTGCTATCCCGCCCCTCGTTCAAAAATATATTCTCTATGTCTCAATTCTAACCCTTTCCCTCAGTGTTGGAAGCACGCACATGTCTAACTATTCGAAAAAGAAGACCGCTCTGATCTTCCAACTATCGCCTTATACTCTTACTTGTATTCTATCCTTAAGATTTTGAAACTCTTACCTCAACACTCTCATGCTCTTAGATGATCTGGAATCTCATTCACTTCTTTCCGATCGCCAGTACGGCTTTCGCTGCGCTCGAGGTCTACTGGCCGATATACTTTCTATCTTACTGAATTTATGCGTTTTATCCGCCTTTAGGAACTACGGAGAGACTTGCGGGGGCGCTTGACATAATCCAAAGCCTTTTGACGGGTTATGGCACGCGTCACTGGCTCACTGCTCTCCCTCTTTGGCGGTTTCATCCTTCTTTTTGCTTAACTTATATGTTTAGTTTTCTTTCAAATCACTCAATATCGGCTTCTTCTTCCTTTTCTGTCAATGGTGCGTGTTCCTCAGGGTTCTGTCTATCTTCTACTTTTATTCCTACTTTTATTAATGATCTTCTATCACCTTGCACATTCTAACGCCTATTCACTGCATACTCGCCAATTGACTCAACTCTTCATTCTTCAACTCATTTCAATTCTGCCTCCTTAATTTACTTCAAGAATTGCCTCTCGTCTTAATCTTTCCGATTTCTATTTCTCGCTGATACTGAATAAAACGGTTAGGGTGTTCTGAACCATGTGAAATTTAATTTTTTAAAAAAACTCAACTACCAAAATCTCTCCCTCTCTAAGACACCTCCTAACTTTCCTATCTCTTTCGACGGTTCTCTCGTTCTCCTGTGACAAAATAAACATCCTTGGCCTTAACAATTAACAAAAATGTCTTGGAAAACCTCTCATCACCAACGTTGCTGGGTGCTCTGAAGAACTTGAGTCTCTCCTTAGACTGCAGGGACTTTTGTTTCCTTCTTCCCAGTTGCTTCAGCTACTACAAGGGGCCTCATCGCCCTTGTATGGATACTGTCTTCATATCTGGGGGCCGGTTTCACCCGGCTTTTGGATAGGGTCGCAGTCAAAGCCAAAAGGCTTATAAACTGTTCTGTTAGTGTCCAGTCACTTGACCCTCTATCTTTGCGGCGTGAATGCTTGTTCCTTCTATTCTTTTCTATAGGTACCGCATCGGCAGGTGCTCGAGGGAGCTTAGTCACTCGAGTACTCCACCTTTACGTCGCCCCCTCGTAGCACGTGAGGGTCTGTGTCGGCACATGAGTATGTGTTGATGTAGGTAACTCCAGGCTATTTCGCTGCGGTTCTTTCTTTCCTGCCAACTCTGTTCTGTGCGTGGAATTCTCTTCCATCTTCTGTGTTTACTGCTGAATTTAATCTTCCCCACTTCAAAGCCTGCGTCTGTGCTCATCTGCGTAATTTGCTTTAGTTGTTGACTTGTGAGGCGTGAAACACCCCCTCCTTGAATAGGGATCTCTGCCGTGAGTGGTGGTGACAACTTAAAAAAAAAAAAATTAATATTATTCATTTTATATATATATATATATATATATAAATACTATAATATATATATATATATATACTATATATATATATACTATATTATATATATATATATATATATATTATATATATATATATATATTTATATATATATATTATATACTATATATATATCATATATATAATATATATATATATATACATAATATATATATATATATATATATATAATATATATATATATATATATATATACTATATATAATATATATATAAAATATATATTTATATATATTAAATATATATATATATATATATATCTTATATATATATATATATATAATATATATATATTAATATATATATATATATATATATATATATATATGATATATAATATATATATAAATATATATATATATATTATATATATAATATGGTTTAAGGGTGTTCGGGAACACACTTGTACCATTTAATTTCTTCCTATCAATCCCTGCTATAGAAACTAGTGGAAAAGGTTGTGGCAACAGACCTAGAAGCCGGCAAACGTAAAAAAGGAAGTCATTCGAATTTACCAATGCTTATGCTGGACACAGCGGAACGATGACGTTAAACGACCGATCGTGATAAAGGACTACGGAAAAAGGATATACGATACCGAAATACCACTATAAATGCAAGTACTTTTGCCGGAAAGGAGGAGGAGGCCGTGGACTTGATGGAAAAGAAGAATCTGGATGTGTTGGGGGTTTGTGAGGTGAGGTACCGAGGAAGTGGGACTAAGAGATTACATACCGAATATGTAATGATCTACATGGAGAGAGAGGAAAAGAGAAGGTACGGAGTGGCGATCATCATGAAACCGGAGAGAAGGCACGGAGTAGCGATCATCATGAGACCGAAACTCTATAGAAATGTAATGGAAACTTTGTTAGTAAATGAAAGAATAATTGCGATAACGCTGAAGACGGAAGTAGAAACATTGAGCTTAATCCAAGTGTATACGCCGCACCAGGAAAGACCAGTAGAGGAAAAAATGGAATTCAGGGAAGTTCTCCAACAGACCTATGACGCGGTGAGAGGAGAAAAGAAAATTATAATGGGGGATATGAACGCTCATGTTGCAACCCGTAGAGAAGGAGAGGAAATGGTACTAGTGATTCATGGAATAGGGAAGAGAAACGTTGATGGGGAGTAGCTGATCGACTTTGCGATGAGAAACAACAAGGCTGCAATGAATACTTTTTTCAAACATGAGGAAAGCAAGAAATGGACGTGGTTAGGTGGAGTGCGGAGGAACAGAGAAACACGGAGAAATTAATGATTGACATGATGCTAGCTAACGATAAGAGGATGTTTGAAGATGTGAAAAGCTTACCCACGATTTCACTAGATTGAGACCATTGAATGATATTGGGTAAACTGAATTGGAAAAAAAGAAGAAAACCAAGGAAGATAACAAAAGAGAGATGCTGTTTGGAAAAGCCGAGGGTGGATGGTGTGGCAGAGCAGTTTAATGAAAAAATCACACAAGAATTCGAAAGGACAGAAGAACAAGAAACGACAGAGGAGAGTTGGGAGACCTTTAAAAGAAGAGTAGATCGAATTAGAAGCGAAATACTGGGCAAGAAAAAAGTCCCAGGGGTGAGGAAAAAGAAGACGGCATGGTGGAATGAGGATGTTAAGACGCAGTGAAACTTAAAAACAAAGAGTATAGGAAATGGATGAAGACGAGAACGGAGGGGAACAGGATAGAATATGTAACGCAAGAAAAACCATGGCAGAGATGTTAAAAAGAAGAAGAATGGACATTACCTGGAGAAGAATAGCGAAGAGAACGAAAGAGGATACGAAGGGCACGGGAAAACATTTATATGGAATGGCCAAGAGGAAGAGGAGGTGACGGAAAGATGGAGCGAGTATTCGAGGAATTATTGAACGATAGAGGAAGGAGGGGGAATGGACGGAAATACCCCTGCAGAGTAGAACAAGAGCATGAGAAATTAGAATGTAGTGATAGAGGAAGTGAAAGAAAGCAATTAAGATAGTAATAAATGGGAAAAGTCCAGGATACTATGGACTAAATAACGAACTATTCAAAACAGGAAAGAGAATAGCTAAATGGTTGACAAGATTTTTAAACCAAGTATGGAAAGAAAGAAAAATACCAACAGAATGGAGGAAAGCCGTAACCTCTCCGATACAGAAGAATGGAGATTAAAGAATATGCGAAAATTATAGAGGAATAGTATTGTTGGTAGGGGTGAGTAAAATATATGAGAGGATCTTGGAAAAAAGATTGAGAATGGAGGTCGAGGACAAGATTGGAAAATGGCAGCACGGTTTCAGACCAGGGAAAAGTACCACAGACCTAATATTTTACATGAAGATGCTAACAGAGAAAATCATTGAGTGGAATGAGAAGGAGTATGCTGCATTAATAGGCTTGGAAAAATCATTCGATAGAATAAATAGGGAGAGACTATGGAGAGTGTTAGAAAATCCGATGTATCCCATACCAGAAAGTCTGATTGCAGCCATTAAAAGTGTGTATGAAAATCCAATAAATACGGTTAGAGGAACAGGAAGGAAGAAGTGGTTTGAAGTGAAAACGGGAGTTAGACGCGGAAGTGTACTGTCATAATTGCTATTTGCACTTTACCTTGACAGTTGCCTTAAAAGAATATGCATAAGGGAGAATAGGGAACACACTTTGGTATATGCGGATGATGCGGCAGTGATAACATCAGGAGCTCAAGACCTGCAAGAAGCTGTGAATATATGGGATGAGGTCCTGTAGTCAATGGGCATGAGAATAAACAGAGAGAAAACGAAAATAATAGAGATTGCAAGAGAGAGGAAAGATATAGTAATGAACATAGAAGATATAAGGCTTAAGCAAGTGAATAGATTTAAAAATTTGGGCGTGCTATTTGATGATCAAGGAAGACAAGATGACGAGTTTAAAGGGAGAATTGGGAGATTTTCACAGGATATTGGAATGTTATACCCGTTACTAAAAAAGAAAGGGATACCAACATATCTATATCACCAACAACCAACATAATATATAAAACAATTCTGAGACCGATATTGTTGTATGGATCTGAAAGCTGGACATTGAATACGATACAATAAAGCAGAATAGAAGCTACGGTAATGAGGGTACTTAGATTCATTAGAAGAGTATCTCTGAGAGACAGAACGTGGAGCGAGCTGTTGAGGAGAGAACTGGGAGTGGAACCTGTTTTGGAATAGGTAGAGAGAAACCAGTTAAGATGGTTTAGATATGTGAAAAGAATGATTGAAGGGGAAAGATTGAGAGAAATGATGGATTGGAGACCAGAAGGGTGGAGACCAGCAGAGAGACCGATAGAAGAGTGCAGGGGATTCGTGGCGGCAGGCTGTTACAACGTAGAGCAAGATTAGTATAGGAAGCTTAGAGGTAGGCAGCACGAACATTGAAGATAGAAATCTATGGAGAGATTCTGGAGGAGTAGCACCTAGGACAGCGCATACGCTAACTGGAATGAATGGTACTATATAGTATATATATATATATATATATATATTATATATATAGATATATATATATATATATATATATATATATATATACTAATATATAGTATATATATATATATATAATATATATATATATATATTTATTTAAAATTACTTCTCTGTCAGCTCACATAGTTTCTTTACAGTATTATGAGCATGACTCTACAATCAGTAAACTTTTTCCTCTTGAGAATCAGCAAAAAATTTACCTCGATACTTCGTCTATTTCAAATTGTTAATTTAAACATGATTATTTTCATTGCCATAATAACTCAATTCCTTCATATATATTTTCCTTTCTTGTTTGGTTTTGAGAGCGGATCTTACCAACGAAGGAAATATTCCGTCCCTCCAGGCTGACAAAATTCTGTCCTTCAGGCTATCTCCACTCGCAATGAGAGCTCATGATGCTCACCATGAACTTTCTCAGAGTAGACTTCTACACAACCATAAAATCTACTTTTTAAAACTCGAATTCTTGCCTAGCAAGCCCCTAATATTTAAATGTTTCTGTGTTCTAGAACGTTTTAAGGGCACGTCCAGACCAAACGTAAATTCAGCCGCTGATTGTAAGCGGCGTTACGCCAATGAATCTAATTAAGTGGTATTTTAAATATGTCGACAAGTAGAACACCAAATTATAACTATCGCTTTACGGTGGCATGACGATATTTTAAATAATATGAATTGATTCATAGACCCAAGGTGCCGCTCACATTATAGCCGACTTTACGTTTGGTTTGGACGATCCCTAAAACTTCTCCACACGAACCAAAATGTCTATTCTGATGAGGAGTTTCGATCGTCCTTCAAAGTAGATACTAGATAGAGTCGTATATCTAAGGTGTTTTCCCTTTCTTCTTCTTATTATTATTATTATTATTATTATTATTATTATTATTATTATTATTATTATTATTATTATTATTATTATTATTATTATTATTTGCAGAAGCTAATCTTATAACTTTATAAAAAAATTTAGGTTTTATTGATGCTATTTTGTAACAGTGATCACTCCAACGATTTATGAACTGTATAATCAATTAATCCCTATAACGAATTCTTAGATTGTTACAGTAATTTCATTTTGGATATATTATATCGTTGTCAACAAATTAAGCAATAGCTTTAAATAAATATCTTTGAGTTAAAGAAACATAGTAGGAATAAAAAATGAGAAAAGTACATTTCAAACACTTAGACATATGATCGTTTTTGTAAGTTGGACTCCAAATAAACAACATAACTTACAGAATTCATAGCATTAGCAAAAATACGCTGATATTAATTTTAAATGCTTAAATAATAT
>JABUQX010101641.1:35000-36457 GCA_015478945.1 Trachelipus rathkii
AGTGATTCCAGATGATGTTCGACAACAAACACTGAAGTTTGCAACCAATCAATTGCAGAACATACAACCTCGTGATGATTACCTTGAGCTTCTGGAGCTTTCAATTTTGTTTCTTGGAGATGCTCCACCTGGTGGTGTAAAATTCAGGGCCCCAGGACCGGTGCATCATGCACGTTGGATGAGTAAACTCCTGTATGCTTTCAAAATTTATATGTTTCGGAAACAGTTCAAACTCACAGCTGAGGAAGAGAAGGGTCTCTAGGAGCTATGCATTTTTGGAATTCTAGTATATATTGAGGCATGGTTTACTGCCCCAGTTGCACAAGAAGCTCCTCGACGTGATTTGCTTTTAACAAAGTCCCTGCTTCAGCTACCCAATGCAGAAATTTCCAAAGCTACATCAAACAAACTGTTAAAGCATTTCTGGTATTTGTCTGAGGAGCTAGTGGCCCTCAGTTTCTTTGATGATGCTGTACCTCCTGAAGTAAAGCAGCGCATGGTTGGCAAGCTTCAAGATGAAGATGATGAGGAGGAACCTCTGAAAAGACCTGAGTATCAGGCTTCTTTCATAAAAGATAAAAACCTGGAAGATTTCGTTACTCCGAAGACAATGAAATTCTTCAATAAGCTTCGACTGGACACCAGCTTTCTAAATGAAGATCCACGTGTTTGGTATAGAATAGAGGGTTTCCAATCCGCTCAAACAATAGTAAAGAGCTTGAGAGTTATTAATGATAATACAGAACGTGCAGTTGCACTTATAAAGTCGTATTACCGACTCTTGACGAAAGATGAAGAGCAACTACAATTCCTATTGCAAGTAGTCACTGAACATCAACGTGTCTACCCAGATGTTCGTAAAGGAACCCTCATTCAACCCAGGCAACAATGAACAGAGTAGCATCTGTGAAACCCCTGCTTTGAGCAGCTAATACCCGTTTGGGGGGGACCTGGAGCTGAGTGACAAAAATCACTTTCTTAAATACCAATATAATAATGTTATATAGAGATGAGAATTTGCACCTCTCTGGACTACCTCTAAATATTAATCAAAATGCAAAAAATTTATACAGCAGTGTTTCTGAGACAGTTGGATCCATTTTATGGGGTGAGAGCTATAAAAAAAATATTTTTTTATAATTTAACCACAAATTAAGGGACAGGCTATATATAGCAATATATATAGTATATCATTATATTATATATATATTATATATATAATTATATAGATATATATATTATATAATTATATAAATAATATACTATATAATATATATATATATAATATATATATATATATATTATATAATATATATATATATATATATATATATATATAAGTGTCAATATTGCCTAATCGCAATTATTATCAGATGTTAAATAAAAAACATAAGTGGGAAAGGTAAGAATTAACTGCGTTCTCTAACCTTCCTTTTGCCTTCTCCCGGGATATTGAA
>JABUQX010101642.1:0-17500 GCA_015478945.1 Trachelipus rathkii
CAGAATTTCACTAAAAAATCACTATAGTTCATTACTGATTCAATAACGGTCGTGATCGTAGCTCGTGTTTATTCAAATTAAAAATCAAAAATGTTAAGGGTATGGAGGTAAATTGTCTAATTTCTTCATTTCTTTTCAAATATTTTTACTGTCAACCTATCTCTATTCTCTTTGCCTTATTACTTATCAATTTACCCTACTAAGTTTAATGATAGTGCTAATTTACTAAAGCCACAAGGCTGAGTTATCTTAGGGCTACAAGAACTTCTCAAAGAGCAAAATCTTTGAAAATACAACAAACTCAAGGTAAGACTTATATAGATGCACAATTGCTTTATTTATATACTAATTTTTTCAGTCATTATATCTTTCAAAGATTTTGTTCATTAATTTCATCTGATTTAGATTAAATTTTGGTCAATTGTGTATTCTAAATTAATAGTAGTTAAGATAAACGTACACATTCTATGCTTTCGGTTCTCATTCACGATCCATTAAACGTGTTATAAGGTTTTAAAAAGTGATATATAAGTACAATTGTGAATCTACTTTAGCCTTACCTGAATTTGTTGTTTTCAAAGATTTTTTTGCTCTTTGAATAAGATCTCGATAGTCCTTAGATAACTTTGCCTTTTGGTTTTAGTAATCTATCACTTAAAATCTTAGTTAGGGTAAATTTGATTGGTGAGAAGGTAAAGAGAATAGAGATAGGTTGATAGTGAAAATATTTGAAAAGAAATGAAGAAATTTACCTCTATACCCTTTTACATTTTGAATTTTGAATTTGATTACATTACACAAACACGACTAAAAAGTACCGCCTTTGAATTAGAAGTGATTCCATCAATTGTTCTGCAGAACAATGTTGATTTTTTAGTGAAATTTAGTGAAAAATGGATACCACATGTAGACAAAATATAAATTCCGCTAAAACTAATAAATAAAAGATACTGTATATACCTAATAGTTTTTAAATCCTAAAATAAAATACTATATCCTAAAATAAAATACTAAAATAAGAAAAATAGAAGAGAAATATGTGGAAGTATATAATAGTTTTTATATCCTCCCACTGAAGAGTTGCAATGAAAACCATTGCAATTAAAAGAATTAAATTTTTTACAAATCAGATAAATTCCTGCGAAGGAATTCTTGACACTTGACAGCAGCCTGTCTAATAGGTCTTTCTTTGACTGAATTGAGCTGAGAAATTTGATTCTGTTGAGAGTCAAGTTGAGGTGAATTTATACCTAAAGTTGAAGGTTGTACATCTACAATAGCAGTATCACTATTACTTTGAATAACTGAATTTGAATTTGATTGATCAACTTGATCTGTATTTTCATTGTTTTGACCATCTGAATTGGAGAGATCACTGCTTGCCTCAGCATCAGTTTCTCCACTGGAGACAGAGTGGGTAATAGATAACTCCAATGGGTAGAGATGACAAATAGAACAGTGACAGGTTTGTCCATCTCCCTTTTTTAATAACACACTCCTGATCTTATCGTCATCACCAACAATGACTTCCAGAACTCTACCCAAAAGCCAGAAGGGTCTAGGCTTATTAGGTGTGTGTATCAGAACTATATCTCCAACCTTTATTCTGTTGGTCCACTCTGACTGATAGAGATTTCTACTAGTCTGGCGCAAATTTAATAGGTAAGACTCATACCATAATTCCCTGAAAGTCTCCAAAACTCTTCCTTGAGCAGTTAGAGTTATGGCTAAGTCTTGTTGTGAGGGAGGAAGTTTTTTCCATATGGGGGTGGAAACTTCATTGAATATGAGGTTTGAATTGCCATAAGGCTTCAAAAAGGAATTTGGAGCAATAACTTCCAAATCATTATCTGATGACCTATAGGTTAAAGGTCTTGAATTGATAACATTGGTGATATTTGAAATACTTGTTAACAGTTGAAAGTAGGTTAAGGTTGCTTTACCTATAGTTTTATAGAGACATCCCTTAACTGTTCGTATCATTCTCTCCCAAACTGATCCCACCCAACTGGAATAGACTGGAATCTTGTAATGTTTGATGTTATTGATACGCATATGTTCGGAGAACATATTTGAAGACAAAGATTCTAACAGTAAATTTCCACCTTGTTTGAAATTCTTGGCATTATCTGAGTACAAATTGGATGGTATGCCATATATATTTGTGAAACGTTGGAATGAAAGTAAAAAGGATTCAGTGGACATATCTGGAAGGACATCAACATGAATAGCTCTGATATTAAGGCAGGTGAAAATTAACAGATACATTTTTTGAAATTCCTTATCATTAATCTTTACAACGAGATGCCCTGTAAAGTCCACGCCAGTATGCTCAAAAGGACGCACAAAATTAACTCTATGATGAGGAAGATTAGTCATTTTTGAATATTTAAAGGGTATACTGTTAAATTTTTTGCATACTATACAGTCTGACAAAACATTTTTTACAGCCTGCCTGGCCTTGGTAATCCAGAAGCCATGAGCTCTGATGAAATTGATAGTGGTTTGAACACCCAAGTGTTGACATCTTGAATGAAAGTCTCTTATGATTAATCTAGTGAGATGATGATCCTTGCCAAGAAGAATTGGATTTATCACATCATCATTATATAAAAGTGTCTTGGCAATTCTACCTTTGGATCGGATTAGGCCTTTATCATCTATGAATAAGTTAAGTTGATTGACCAGCGGTGGAATTTCATCCTTTTTAGGATTTTGGAGAAATAATATCTCCTTAGAAAAACAATGCTGCTGCATTATCTTCAACCAATAGAGTTGGGCTTTCTGATCACAATCTTCATCCAGCCCTTTACTCCTGCTAATGAATTTGAGTATTTTTGAAGTTACTTTATAAAGCCTATGCACACTTGAGTAATCTTTAAATGGTAACAAAGACTGAGAAACAACCACAGATGTGTTACATTGTAAAGTCTTTTCCTTATTGGCCTCAGACAAACATTTTAGTTTACTAATAGGCCATTGAGATTGATCTAAAAGAATCCAAGAAGGACCCTTTAGCCATAATGGCAATTTTGAAAGAAAAGTAGAGGTTGTAACACCTCTGGTAATCAGATCTGCTGGGTTTTCAGCAGTATTGATGTAAGCATAAGAAATGGATACATTGTACTCTAGCTCAACTTGATTTTTGATTTGATAAATTTCTTTGAGCCTATTATTTACAAAAACATTTTTATTTTTTGCCTTTCCAGACAGGAGCCATGAAAGGACAATTTGAGCATCTACAAAGACCTTTATGTTTTTGAACTGTACATTTTGAAATTCTGATAATATTGATTTGATACACTTGAAAAATAAGAACACAGATAACAACTCTAAAGAGGGCAAAGCCCTAGATTTGAGAGGGGCCACCTTGGCCTTTGAGAATATTAAATTAGAACCTTGACCTATACTATAAATAACAAAACCATAACAAGATGAAGAAGCATCACAAAACACGAATAAAGAGTTTGAGGGAGAAGGTGAGAAAGCACACCTTTCAATTTCAATATTATGTAATTTATTTAAATCTGAACAGAGAGAAGACCCAGGAAACTAAAACATCAGCAGGGACCTTTTCATCCCAATCGAGACCTAATTGCCATAATTTCCTAATTAATAGCCGACCTCTTAAAGTTACGGGTAAAAAGATATTTAAAGGATCAAAAACCTTGGACACAGCAGATAACAACAATCTTTTGGTATTTGCATCAGCATTTACTGAAAATTTTGCTAGTTTTAACTTATCTGTAAGAGGATTAAAAAGATATCCAAGAACCTTATCTTCTGATTCCTGATGTTGAACTATTCTACCCTCTTCTTCCATAACAGTTCTTAATTGATCATTATTAGAGTCCCAACTTCTAAGATGGAAACCACCATCTTCCATTCTTTTGTTGCATTCATAATAAAGTTCTTTTAAATGTTGTAGATCATTGCCACTAATAATTAAATTATCAACAAAAAAATTATTTAATAGAATCTGAGTACATGCATCATCCTCATAAGACTGAGCATGATGCTTAATGATATAATTGAGGATGAAAGGGTGAGGATGTGAAACCAAAAACAATGGTTGAGTATCGATAAGCCTTTAATTGACCATTACTTTTCCAAAAAAAAGCAAAAGCGATTGCGGTCTTCAATAGATTTTAACTTAATCTGAAGGAAGGCTTGTTTAATGTCCGCTAACATGACAAACTGATTTGATCTGAACCGGAATAAATGACCCAACAAGGAGGACATAAGATCTGGTCCAGTATAGGCTGCCTCATTTAGAGATGGTAAAGAATTAGTTTTAAGAGAACAGTTAAACACAGGCCTGACCTTTGTTGATACTTGTTCATTAGTTTTGATAACAGGTCTGTGAGGAACCCAAATATAATTTTTATATTCAGAGGGAGATACTTTGAACTCTTCAATAATACCATCAGCTAATTGTTGCTGAAAGACATCATCATAGGCCTTAACACTAAATCTTTACTTTCCAAATTTTTATGAACTCTATTAAGCACTGCAAGAGCAATGTTATAGTTTGATGGCAACAAAGGAAGTTTATCTTCAATCCATGGAAGATCTATGTGATATTTTCCGTCTTTGAACACTCTATACCACCTTTGAATTTTTCAATCTGTTTCAAATCATCTTCAGATTTATTATTATTCATACCTTCTATACCTAAGGACTCTAATTTGAACATGTTTTCTAATCCTTGCTCTACCTCTGAATTACTTAAGATATGGCTTAAAGGATTAAAATAAGAATGTACAGGGTTTAAGACTGCATTAACCAAAGTATGGTTAACCTGCAATTGATTTTGATTTAGATTTTGATTTTGAATATGATTATGATTTTGAACAATTGATGGTGGATTTGAAACTCTTATTTGATTATTGTATATAAAATTAGTAATATTTCCAAATGAAATAATAGAACCATCTCTTAACTTAAAAGCGGATCCACTCATACATTTAATCAATTCTACTTAATGGAAAATACTCTATTAAATCAATGCCAATTAAGGCATCCAAATCGAAAAATGAGTTATTAGACTCTTTATAGCCAGAATCAGCCAATTTGTAAGATTTATTTTTTAAATTAATTAGAGCCTGATCTACGAACTTAATCTCGTAACTTAATTTAAGATCCTCATCAACCAAAAGAGGAAGGGTGAAACAAGACTGGTCCATATATACATCAAGAACAGTCTCTTTCAAAGTGCGGGTGCTAATACCTAAATAAGTTTTTATATCGTATTGAGTGCTTTGATGATTCTCTACAGATATATTGAGTTTGTCCAGCACTCTTTTAGAAAGGTAGGACCTCTGTGAGCCACAGTCGACTAGGCATCGAACTGAAGCCAAAACTTTACCCCTACCAATCCTTATAGTAATTGATGGCAACAAATATAAATTGTTGGTGCTTTGACTAAAACTAAGACATACATTTGTGAGGGTGGAACTTTTCCTTTGCTTACAAAGAGCTGTAATATGACTTCTTTTATTGCAAACTTGGCAACTAAAAGAAAGTTGCTCCTCAAGTCCAGGACAGTGATCTGCAGTATGTTTAGTACTTGAACAATTGGGGCATAGATTTATTTCATTACACCTTTTAATTCTTAACTCATAGGTTTGATAAACATTGCAATTGGTCATCACATGACCTTGGGATGAACAAAACTTACATGATTTTGAATAACCTTTGATTTTGGAAGTGGAAGAATCAATACTATGAGAAGCTTCATTTACACCAACTTCATTAGTATGAATTTTGAAATTCTGCAAGGCAGAATTGGAATCAGGCCTATTACTAGATTTTAAAGGACTCATTCGTCTTTCATTTTCCAATATTTTTAAATGTTAAAATTAGGTTTATCTGAAGTATTTACATTTTTTAAAATTTTGAATAAGTATTATGGGAAGGGACTTGATTGAAATTTTGACCTTTATTATGATTTGACGTTTTAACAATATTTTTGATAACTTCATTATAGCTATCAAATATTTGGTTTAAATCAGGGTAATTGGTATTCAACTTGCGAGTAATTTCTTTGACTACCACATTAGGTAATTTTGATAAAACTATGTGGCTAAGTACTACTAATCCAGTAGCCTCCTCAAGATATTTGAGGTTATAACTCTCAAGTTCATATATTAATGTTCTGATATCATTTAAGTAAACCCTAGTCGCATTATATGTTGGGTCAAATACTGGTTTTAAAGATATGATTTTTTTTAATGATTTCATCAATGATGAATTTTTCGTCTAAAAACTCTTTATCTAGAAGTTCAAGAGCTTTATTATAATTATTATCACTAATAGAAAGATTCTGAATTAGGGAGTACGCATATCCCTTTAATTTATTTTTTAAGCAATGAAGTTTAATGGATTCACTTAAATTTTTCTGTAAATCTAAGGAACTCTTAAATTTTGAAATGAAGGTTTTATAAGCAAACTTATCAGTTTCATTGCCCTCAAAGAAACCACAATCTATAGCTCTAAGAACAGATTCACTGAAATGAGAGCAAGTATTTTTTGGAGGGGTTGAATTTTGATCCCTTTAAATTTTAATTCACTTAATTTTGATTTAATCGAGCATTGGTACTGAATCTGACTACACAACTCCTTATTATGAAACTCAGGAATGAGGGAGTCAACCTCATTATCATTATATATTTTTATTATATTTGTATCCTTTTGTTTAATATCTTTTAACAAGGACTCTACTTCCTCTACAAGATCCTTTACATAAACTGCATCTTTATCTTTATTATTATCTATAGGCCTACTTTCTATTTGTCCAAGATAAATATTTACCTGTGCCTTGAGGGATGAAATGGCTTGAACTATAGGCTTAGATTTTTTAGTAACTCTATCAAGAAGGGCTTGTATCTCTGGGTCAGACATTTTCGCTGAAATTTGGCTAGAATGACCCAAGGACAAATGAAACCTTGAAGAAAGATGAAATAATGAAAGATAGCCTACCACCAGGCTAAATTATTTGATTTGAATTTTGAAAAGGTCTATTAGACAAAAAAAAAAAATTTGAAGTTGAAAGTGATCTAGGCCTATAATGCCTAACTTTGAAATTGAATTTTTTGAGGAAAAATGAGATATGGCCTACCACCAGGACAAATTATTTGATTTGAATTTTGAAAGGGTTTAGAAGACCACACACACACAAAAAAACAAATTTTGAGGTTGAAAATGACCTAGGCCTAAGTTTGAGCTTGAATTTTTTAGGAAATCACTGTAATGTAATGGTTAGGCAATGATGCATTGCTTACCTAACTCTCATACCAAATTTTGAATTAAATACACTATGACTAACTAAACTTAGGACGAAAACACCAATAGGCTAGTCTCGATAGGCCCATGCGGCTTCTACTGTCTCTAATATTTTCCCACGTTCAAATAAACATTAATTTAAAAATGATTTTGCCCTAATAATACACAAATTATCGAAAACTGCTATAAGCTTCGGAGATAGTTTGATTGTAATTTGCAATTGATAGGCACGAGTTATCAAGAACTTGCAACAAATCCGTTCGTTAAGACCAATATAGATTACACAATTGACGAAAATTTAATCTAAAGCAGATTAAATTAATTACAAAAAAATCTTTGAAAGATATAAGGTTTTAAAAAGTGATATATAAGTACAATTGTGAATCTACTTTAGCCTTACCTGAATTTGTTGTTTTCAAAGATTTTTTTGCTCTTTGAATAAGATCTCGATAGTCCTTAGATAACTTTGCCTTTTGGTTTTAGTAATCTATCACTTAAAATCTTAGTTAGGGTAAATTTGATTAGTGAGAAGGTAAAGAGAATAGAGATAGGTTGATAGTGAAAATATTTGAAAAGAAATGAAGAAATTTACCTCTATACCCTTTTACATTTTGAATTTTGAATTTGATTACATTACACAAACACGACTAAAAAGTACCGCCTTTTTGAATTAGAAGTAGATTCCACAATTTGTCGCAAGACAATTGATTTTTAGTGAAATTTAGTGAAAAATGGATACCACATGTAGACAAAATATAAATTCCGCTAAAACTAATAAATAAAAGATACTGTATATACCTAATAGTTTTTAAATCCTAAAATAAAATACTATATCCTAAAATAAAATACTAAAATGAAAATGTATGGATAATACTTATAATAATAGTTTTTATATTATTGTCTATAATTTTTGGCCTAGATTTAATAGTTTCAGGTAAAAGTTATGTTTTAGAGTGGGGAATTTTAAGAAGAGGAAGGGTAAGAATACTATTTAATTTTTAACAGATATTAGTTTGTCCAACAAATTAATTCAGTTCACTACTATACATGGTCAAAAGTTTGAAGTGTCGCGTTTAAAATGAAAGGACGGTTGGTCAAAGGTTATCAAAATTTTGCCCATTGTATTTATTTATTTTTTTAAATGTTAGGTCCGCCCGTTCATTTTTGAGAATTTATTTAGGTACTTTATTTTAAAAACTGCCAGTCTATATACGGTAGGACCTACACTAATTTCTATACTAATTGTTTTATTCCACGTAAACTTCACTGGTTTCATTTTGTTTTAAGTTCTCTCCATGCCCTTGCTTTGCAGGAACTGGTAGGCTGGCTAGAAATTAAATTTTGCTAGACTAACCGCTTTTTTTACCGAAATAATGTGTCCAGATTAAACCCCTATCTCTGTTTTCATTAAACTTCCAGAGAACTCGGTAATAGTTTGGAAACCGGTAATCCTATCAGATATTGATTATTTTTTCCGATAATCGTACGTTTTCTGATATCTTTGTTACCCATATATATATATATATATAAATATATGGTAATTAAACTAATTACTGATTGAACTTCACGTAAATAGCCTATTGTATTAAAACCAAAGAATTTTTATTTACAAAAATGGTGTCAAAAAATTCTTAATTTTTTTTTAGCGATTAGCGTATATATTAAATGTATATGTTCAATAAAAATTGAAAAATAAAGCTCCGAAAAAAAAAGTTGACTAATTTTGTTTTTTTTTTTAGGGATAACACGATGTACCTATGTTTCCAATTTTTTCCGGATTATTTATATATCGATAATAGAAATTATCTTTCGATAATTTGTATTTTTTTTAACGATTATCAATGAAATTGAATATTCAAAACCAAAGTTTACCCTACGTAGTTAATTTAAAAAAAAAATTTCAAGTAGGGCCTATTTCTTTGGCATACGATAGAATTTTCATTTTAACAAAATTCAATAAGCTTGGAAAAATAAAATAAAATTAATCTATATATATATATAAAATATAAATACTTTTCTATATATTTTATTTTATATATATATATATATATATATATATATATATATATATATATATATATATATCCGTCAAGCGGGGTAACTTCAGAAAAAAAGTGCAATTTTTGTGTTTAAGTAAGTGTAACTTAAAAACTATAACACTTACATTTATAGTTATAAAATATGGTAATGAAGTATGGGTATTTGCCAATCATTTAATGTAAGTAAATCAAAAAAATATTAATAACTATTTTTTTAAAAATGTTTTAAAAAAAAGGTAACAAAATTTTTGCTGGGGCAATCTCAGAAAACCTAAAAAATATATATAAATTTTACCCATTTTTGGTTGCCACTAGCTGAAATGAGCTTTCCCTAAACGTGGGTTAGTAGTAAGTAAAAATGATAAATTAGCCGCATTGCCAGATTTAGCTGATTTTTAGTTAAATTTGGCACCTTTGGCAACTTTTTAGCTACTTTTTTTTGTTGTTGTTGGGTATGTTTATATTGGTTTCCGATGCCCCCGAGTCGATTCCCGTAGTTACTGAGTCGATTGGCCACCCCAGTCAAGGGTGAAGAAGGGGTTTGACCCCCCAAAACCTGGAAATGCCCTTAGAGGGAATCGATTGATGAGTGCATAAAAGAGAATGAATGAAATAGAGTCCTGATGTTAAGTTAAGTGATGGAGCACATGTACCAGAGTCGGAGCTGGAGCTGGAGCCAGAGCCGGACTGGAATTCTGGCTCCAGCTGTATATTAGGTCAAATGAGATGTCTTTATATGTTTTTAATGACGTAGGTCTCTAATTTGAGGGTTCCAAGACCCTCAAATGAGCCTGGACCTCCTGGAGTGGGGTTCCAACTGAAAAGCACAGAGTGCATGGCAGAGAAGACAAAGGAAGATGGAATTGAATCGGGTTTTTAAATATTAAATAACTTCTTAATGGAAGATGCTATCAATATGTGGTTTATATGTATACATACCTTAAAGCCTGATTTGAAAAAGACAGAGTGGTGAAATTTGAGTTATTTTTCAATTTTGGTACACAGACCTTATAGCTAATATAAAAATTAAAATTTTACAAAAACTGATTTGAAATGAAAATAAAATATATCTTGCTTATTTATATTTTTTTTAAAAAATTTTTTTTGCAGGTCACTGCACCTGTTAGTCTGCTACAACTTTTATTAAAAAAAGTTTTTTGTAAAACTTTTAGTTTTTTTGTAAAACACTAAAAACTAAAAATTCTGAAGATGCCCTATAATTCTGATGTTACCCCGCTTGACGGTATATATATATAATTCTATATTAATATATATATATATATATATAAATATATATATATATATATAATATAATATATAATTATAAATTTTATTGGGGTTTTAAAACTTCCCCTTGATGCTTACTCCAGAGCAAATTTTGAAGGGAAATTTAAACAAGAGAATATAAATATCCCGTTTAGTTTTTTGGATTTATACCTATATATAAAAAAAAACAACATTTAAATGTATTTTGAACTTCACCATAGTCAAATATATATATATATATATATATAATATATATATATATATATATATATATATATATATTATATATTATATATATATATATATATATATATATATATAGTATATATAAATATAGGGTTTGGGATTTAAAAAAAAAACCTGTTGGTTTTTTAAAAAAAAAAAAAGTTTTTTTTTAAAACAAATGGCAAAAAATTTTTTTTGGTTTTTTTTTCTTTTTTTGTTTTAAAATTACTTATTTTTCCATATATATCAAGTCTTTTTAGGGTTTTTAGCATTAAAATACAGTAAATACAATCTGTTCTATGACATCATATATCATATGTTGTAGGAAAGTTAGTTAAAATCGAATTCAAACGCTTTGTTTTTATTTAAAATCATTTGTACAGTACATCCTAGAAATTTTATATTATAAAATTCCTTCCTCGGAGGGGAGGGTATTCTATACAGCTAGAATTATATACATTATATAATCCACGCATATAGTTAAAGAGAAAAACAATATATTAGAATTCTATTTTAAAGTTTGTATAATAAAAGTAGGTTGAAGGGCAACTGCGCCACCTGTTGTTAAGCCCTGAATATTATTATAGTATATAGTATGATGTACAGTATTAGTCGAGAGAGTCTGACGTTGGTTTTCGTGCGAGAGAGACGTGTACAGAAACTGCTGCTACGCAGAAAGTGCTATTTGTGTTTTTAGCATTCTAAGAGTTGATCCAATGTTTTAAGACAACTCACATGATATTATATTTTCAAGTGAAATAATTTATTATAAAAGTGAAGCCATTCCTATTTATATTTCGTATTGAATCTATGCTTAAGATAAGCTACTATTCTCCTTTGGTCGTTGAAGAGACCGCATCATTGATTTACTCATTCTACTGTCGCAGAATACAGTAAGTTTATTTATTCCATATCACATTGTATGATATATATTCTACAAGAAGATATTTCACTGTTATACTCTACAAGATATAAATGTTTATGCAAAGACTATTTTGTGCAGCATCGCATATCTATGATTCAAGAATATTTTAATATATCAAGTTGTTTACCTCTCTCTCTCTCCCAAGTGTATTTAAAGTTCCACGAAACCACGCTCTCTCAAAGATTTATTACAGACTCGATTTTTATTTAATGCTCAAATATACTTGTATTATATTTAAGAAGATTTATCATTTGTTGTAAATAAAGTTGACAATCTCTGCTACGCATTTCTGTTGATAAGGATAAAGATATTATTTACTGATACTATTTTATTAAGGAATGTGACTTCTATAATATATATATAAATATAAGAAAATATTTATATTGACATTGCTAAAGGAAATATATATAAGATTTACTATTAAAGATTATTCTTATATGTGCATCGTCTCATTCAAGCCTCTCTCTTCCAAGTTGACCAATTATAGATAAAGTTTGTAGCCACCGATGAGTCCCTCATCCTGTCTAGTAAAGCAATCTTCGGGAAGTTTTGATTTGTCTATTTCTTAGTGCACACGGGGTATAAACCCAATCAACGCAAGTACCTGTATGAAAGGAAAGTTGATTACAAAACACTTGCGTAAGAAATAGAATGGCGACCGTTTAAACAGAACCTTCTAGCATCGTTTACACTGAAAATCTTTTATATTATCTACAATATACTTCAAGATTATAGAGGCGACTTTACTCTACATTGGTCTGAAGATATTCTTTTATGCTACAAAGAGCATTGAGGAAGCATTTCAATTTTTCAAAAGGATCATTTTCGGGGAGCAGAAGTATACAAGTTGCGAATCATATTCTCCATTCCTCCACGGATCCATCATTCTCGGAGCAGATTTAGATGTCTTTGAGAAAAAATTATTCTGGTATTATATTATTAGGAACTAAAGAAATGTCTTCAGGTACTGTTCGTATGTATATAAAATACGAATACTGTAAGTAAAATAATTTCTTTTTCATATTTCTTATGTAAAATATATTTTTTTAATATTTTCATAAAAATAGCCATTTGTCATTTGGGTTCAATCCTCGCCTGTTATAAGTAATATATATACGATATTTGCTAAATTCTGATTGGAAGCGGCACCTGTGGACGTAGTGACGTAATCAAGTTGTGTAGCCTCGCGTTGCTGAAACATAGATTCCTTGTTTCAATATTTCACTCACATTGTTAAAAATATATTTTAACATATTTTTTTTATAACTTTTTTATTACTTGAACAATAAATATATTATTATATATAGATGGTATATATATAATTATATAGTATAAAATACTTTAATATTTATTTTTGTATATTCATAGAATATAGAATATTCTAGATTCTTAATCGTTCAAAATAGGCTGTTGGAGGCTAGTTTTTGTATGTAATAACGGGGTTGATTTTATAATAGTAAAGACATTATATACGGGTTCATTGGAGCTGTCTCAGAGGTCAGTGCTACAAATTTATTTGATTTTATTAATTAATAACTGTAAAATTTTTGTCGTCTGCTTATTTACTTATTAACAGATGTTTTTAAAATGTTCTGAAATGCTACTAGAATAAATATTGATATAAATATTTATTGAAATTTATATATTTTACATATATGTCATATATTTTATGAACATATATTATACTGTATAGTTTGTGTATCACCTGTACGAATGTGAGAGGCTTATGCGTAATAGTTTCTTTCTAAACTAAAAATCCTTACATTGACGTGTTATCAACTGCAAATAAAATTTTGCAGGAAAAACTAAAAATATTTCTTCTTCCTCATTTCCTCTCCTACTGTTTGCGAGAGAAATTCCAGTTTGCAGCGAAAAAGTATTTTTTGTATGAAAATTTTTCCACTCAAAATAAAAATTTTATTTATCCATTTGTTTTCACAAATTTATTGTAGCCATAAAGGTGACTTGTATGAAGTGTGCTATCTGAATGAAATCTGGGATATTTTAAATTTGCGTGGAGGTCAAGTACAAGCTCAAGTACAAGTACTAAATAATTTTATATATATATATATATATATATATATATATATATATATATATATATATATATATATATATATATATATATATATTGGTTCTCAGTATAAACATATTGTTTGTTTATACATATTTATTTACATGTATATTAATGTTCTTTATTGTTTTTGAGGTACCTGTCAAAGAAGAGATTGCATCCTTCCAGCGAATCAACAATTTCAGATTTCAAAATTGATCAGAGGCTGTATTTAAAATTCGGAAAGAAAGTTTCCCATGCTGCATCGGAACGAGGATATAAGGCACTGTTTTTAGGGAGTTTTTCCTAAATATAAAGAGTGAATTTAATATATTTTTTTTTTTTTTTATTACAAATAAAAAAGATTATTTTTTTTTTACTATATATTTTAATATTTATTATTATTGAAGGCAAACGTCCTTTTCATTTATTTACTAATTTATGTCCAGAAGTATCATTGAAGCAACTGCCAGAAAGTGTACGCCAGAGTAAGTTTTTGCATTCCATTCTTACGTGGTTTCTTATTGTATTATTTTCCTTCTATTTTCTGCTGTTGTGGGTATTTTTCGTGTTTTTGAATATAGGGTTTAATATTTTCTGGTCGTAATTTATTCATCATTCTTAAATGCCTTCTGATACAGAGGACAACATTGAAGTTTCCTCACACGATACAACGGAGCAAATTCCTCCTGCAGAGATAGCTCACGGGGCTGAATCCGTCAATTTAAATAATCATTCTTTTTCTCAGTTAAATAATTCTTCAAACATGGAGCGTCAAACGTTGAACATTGACCGTTTGAGACATTCTAAGCCAAACATACCTCTGTTAGTAGGGTTTATAAACAACTCCTGGGTTGGACCGGAGCTTGGATCATGGTTCACTGCTATAGATTTATACTTCCAGGATGAACAGATAACCTCTGATGTCGAGAAATTACGGAGCTATGTACATTTTGTGAATATGAAGGAAGGTAATGCTTCATATCTTATCAGAAATACACCGGAACTCTTGCGGGCTGATAATTGGGAAGATTTTAAGAAGAATCTGTCGTATTGCTTAAATCCTTTGGTTTCTATTAGTTCTTTCGAAGCTTTCAGTGAGTTCATAAATGTAAAATGGTCTCATAATCATTCACTCCCAGAGTTCATAACGGAAGCTCAAAAAGTTTTGCAAACTTTCCTTGATTCAGCGGAGTTAATGCATGAAGTAAAGTTTAGTGACGAGCAGCGTCGTTTACTCTTGTTTTCTATGTTATATTCAAATTCCAAACCTCAATTTCAACGAATCATACACGAAGATTTTGATGTTAATAATTCAATTCCGAAGCAGATTCAAACTTATTTGAAGAAAACTCACTCTTTAAATAATGGTAAGATGGCGTCAGCGTCAAATAAAGCTCCAAATCCAAATTTTTCTACCACAGTGTATCACACACAAACTGAGAAAAATGTGGCTCCACAATCTTTTCACCAGGCTCATACAGTAAAAAGTAAGCCTCGGAATCCTCAAAAGTCATTTTCAAATGCAAATTCCTTATCTCCAAAGCATCAGAATACGCAAAAAGGTGTGTTTTGCCGTAACTGTGAAAGACATGCCCACCATACTTCTGAATGCGTGTTCAGTTCTTTTTGTTCAATGTGTTACAAGCCACATATGCGGGGGTCTCAAAGAAGCTGCCAGGGCACATTCTGGGAACCTTATTCACCTCAGGGTATTAAGAGGGTGAAAGTTATAACGCCAGTCGAGCGTGAAAATTACGAAAGAAATCAGACGAATTTCTATAGGGGTTCAAATTCTAATGTTCATAGGGGTACAAATTCTCATTTTCATAAGGGTCAAAGTAACTCAAGGGGAAGTTACCAGGTAAATCATTGCTACAATATGCCAAATACATATCATAAGAGTGTAAATTATGATAGACGCATGACAGGTAGGTCAAATAATTATTCAAAAACCGAGCTGCGAAACGCCGGAAACAAAAGTTGTAGAGCAAATTCTCCGCACACGTACCAATTTGCAGAGAACGATTTAGAGTCTCAAGTGCACTTATTGGATCCAAATTATAATCCAAACAAGCAATTTCATTATAAATCTGAGAAATATAACTCACAAAGGCATGCAATGTATTCTAATAATTCTTATTTTCCGCATCAATCAGTACGAAATCGATGTTCAAATTTCCGTAATCCGCCGAGTTTTGATCGAAATCAGGATCAGTTTTCTTATTTTCCTAAGTCGAATTTTTGAGAAAGGCTACGAGTTTTCTGCCTCAGAACGTCGTAGTTGCGCCATTAGAGGCTAATATTACAAATATTTTCAATAAATCGTCTGTTTCAAATGTGTATAAAATAGATGATATTCCTGCAATAGGTAAGAGCTATTTTCTAAAGGTAAAACTCACAGTCGAGTATGAGTTTATCTACGAGATGTCAAGCTACCTTGACATAGGTTCAGGTGTTTCTTTATTACGCCAGGGGACGTTTGAAAGGTTAAGAAAATACTATCCTTTAGAATTGAAAGAGGATAATATAGTGCTAAAATCTATATCTGGGAACGTGATCCCAAATCTGGGTCGTGTAAAACTCCAGCTTCTGTTGAACGATAGATTGTTCAATATTCATGTAATTATAGTTAACAACCAGTGTACTTTCAGTGGGAATATGTTGTTAGGCACTGATGTACTCGCTTCGTTGCCTATTTCTTTTGATTTAAAGAATGAAATGTTAATTATGAATGACGAAAGGGGCACAAGTAGTATTCCTTTAACTGCGTGGAGTCCGCTCCTTGATGATAAAAATTCTGTTTTTAATCCTTTATCGCATGATAAAAATGTTCTTAACGACGATTTTAAAGTCGATAATACTGTTTCTTTTTGCAAAACGCAATCTATTAATTTCGAGCACGAGTCTTATATTCATGAACTTTCAATTTTCGATGATGAAAGTTATGATTTGTTTTTGCCGAGTACTGTTCAATTTAATGCTTATTCAACGACGATATTGTCCGTTGATGTTCGTTCAAAGGCGGGAACCTTACCCCCTGAAGAAGTTTACCTCGTTTCTGAGAAAAATATTGTTTCAAATGTCATTTTTGCCAATGTGTTAAGTGGTGTAAAAGATGGCACAATTTTAGTCAAATGTGTTAATTTAAGTTCAGCTCCAGTCACTATGGATAAAAATACAAGGGTTTCTAAAGCAAATTCTTTGGGTTTTCGTAGTTCTTGTTCAAACATAAACCGGATAGATACATCCGAGGGTCTTTCTAATTCTGAATTACGCGATGTATATAGGGAAATTCTGCTTTCAAAGTCGAAGAAAGAAGCGGACTTAGTGGTGTTACAGGATGCGTCACAGTTAGAAACCATCCTTGATTTCTTAATAGAAAATAAAGAAGTAGTTGCTCTTAGTAATGATCGTGTCGACATATGTCCTTTGGGTAAGTTTAATTTAGAATTAACGTCCGATCGTCCGACTTATATATACACACCAAATTACCTTCTCCCGCACAAATTTCAGTCAGATATTGATAGCTGGGTGAATAAATGCATGTTGGATGGATATATAGAATCCTCTGATTCACCGCACTCGCATCCACTCTTGGTTCTTCCAGTCAAAGGGAGTCTAAAACCGGAAATTATTTTAGATTTTAAGAAGATTTATCATTTGTTGTAAATAAAGTTGACAATCTCTGCTACGCATTTCTGTTGA
>JABUQX010101642.1:22500-24260 GCA_015478945.1 Trachelipus rathkii
TTTTGAAGCTAAGGGATGCCACTTCTGATTATCACACTATATTTACGTTCGATGTTACTAAAATAAGCTCAGAGACGTTTTAATATGTTGAATTTAAATATCCCAGATGGGATATTGACACGAAAAAGGGTTAATATACTATGTACGTGAACTCAAGTCAGTAATACTCCACAATTACCAAAAAAAATATTATAAGAAAATAAGTAATATAAAAATAAAATAAAAATTATTATAATAAAAGTATATATATGCACTTTTTTAAAATTCTTGCTAAATTGTATAAAAATAGTAACCAACATCACTTTATTATTATTAATATTTTATTTTATTTATACTTACTTACTTGATATGGTATAGGGCTTCCTGCCCCTAACCTTTGGCTTCTTCAGAAAACAAGATTAAGTAGTATCCAAAGAAAAACAAAAACTGCCTGGATCTCCTGGCATTGCAAGTTGCTGAAACCTAGTAAGATCTAAATAATCTAGGAATTCCCTCCCCACTGACCCATCCTCTCAAGGTTTTCTATCGTGCTTGTGAATTGGGTTCCTTTGGCAGGGAGAAGAGGAATATCCCCTTTCTCTCTAGAGCTAGTTCGGTCTCATGGTTTGCAAGAGGTACTCCTGGAAACAGTTTCTTCCGCTTCTCTGATACCACCTTATAGCAACCTGGGGGCTCATTTCACTTTTGCCTTCCCGCCGACTTTGAGCAAGGATGGTTCTCCTGATTTGGGGCGATTCCTCTTTCAAGAAATCCTGCATACCTACAGATCACATTTTCAGGTGTACACTGATGGTTCAAAGGTTCAAATGGGCTCCACTAATTCTGCAGCCACTGCTGTGTATTTCTCAGACCTTTCCCTTACACAAAATTGGAAACTCTCCCCACAGCATTCGGTGACCTTCCTAGAACTATATGCCATTCTCAAGGCATTACAGTTTGTGATGGCCCATCTCTCTCCTCAATCAATTATACTCTTTTCTGACTCTTGTGAAGCCCTTCATATAATTGCTAATCACCAGCCTACCAAATACAGGAGAATTCAGTTTCAAATTTATAGTATTATCAGTGGCATGTCTCCTAGCCAGGGTTGGGCACTACATTTCCACTGGGTCCATTCCCACATTGGTATTACAGGTAATGAAACTGCCAATGTATCTGCTAAGTTGGCCCACCAACATCAACTCATTGAATCTTTTCCCTTGGAGTTGGCAGAATGGTATTCCGCATTAGTAGAGAGGTGAAGGCTGTTTGGAGAGAGGAGCTTGGTACATTCCTTGGCACCCATCCCCTGGGACAACTAGGATGGAGAGGATGTTCAGTTTTCTTTCCCCTGTGCTCGTCGCTTGGAGACTGCCATAACGAGACTGCGAATTGGGCATCTTGGCCTAAATGGGCACCTCTTTCATTTGGGTCTTTCCGACACACCCTTTTGTCCATCTTGCAATAGTGCTCTTGAGAGTGTGGAACACTTTCTCCTTCAGTGTGACTCTTACTTGATAGCCAGGGAGGAGCTTCGGCTCTCCCTGCTGGGAGTGGGGGTTCCTCTTCTGACTGTTCCAGTTTTGCTAGGTAAGGTGAACATGCCTACAGTATATAGAGTTAGGGTACATCTTTCACTAATCCGCTATCTCAAATATACCGGTCAGTTGGGCAGGTTGTGATCTCTCATGGGGTTTATGTTGGAGATAGGATCCGGAGGGGGTCTTGCAGACTTAGATGTCAGTGTTTGGCTGATGGTGAGGGAATTCCTAGATTATTTA
>JABUQX010101643.1:0-10000 GCA_015478945.1 Trachelipus rathkii
ATATATAATATATATATATATATATATATATATATATATATATATATATATATATATATATATAGTATATATATATTCTAACTGGACACTGATATGCATTAATATATCAACGACATCGTAAATCCGGCCTAGCATTTAAAGTATTTATCAATGAATAATATAAAAAATATTCTAATAAACTCTCTAATGTGGCTAGAACATTTTGGTCATAAAAACGTTTTTTCTAGCATTCAATTCTACCAACACACCATATAAACATTTAGATATATATATCAATTTTTTTTATTATCAAGCAATTTTAAAATAGATACAGATTAAAACTCCGTGTGGAATCAATATAATATTTTTCCTTGTACCAGACGAATATTCGCAAAACCAAATCTAATACTAAAACCTTACAACTAAATTTACTTGTTAGCATAATATCATAACAAATTTATACAACAAAAGTAACATTTGTATTAACGAGTCAATATTAAGTAAAATATGGTTGTATCTCCAAGGCATGGCTTTTAGTTTGAATCAAAATTAATACGTCAATAACAGAAGAGAAGCAAAACTGTTTTAGGCATCGTTATACAATATTGTATTCGATAATATAATTTTTTCTGAAGACTTTTTTTAAAGTCGGTGTTTAAATTTTGGTACTAATAATTAAATTTTGGTCAATAATTAATCTTGGCCGTATTTTTGTTAACAAAATTCGGCATATACTCCCCCCAGAGAAATCAAACATTGAAACATATCTAAAAATATTTCCCTTTTCCTTCAAATTTCATCATCAGATGATTCAAATATCTTTGTTTTTTTTATTCGCAACTATTGCCTCTTTTTTTTGTTTGGAATACTTTTTGTTCAGCTCTGTTTTTTCCTTATTAATCATTTCTGGAATAACAGATTTTTGTTTCTCAAAGGGACGATTCCCACATATCATATGGCCACATTGTTAAAATTAGATAATATTATTTATTGTTTTAAGTTTATTTACAAATTTAAAAGTAATGATCTGCACCAACCAATATTTGTACATTGCCAACTGTATTATTTCTAATATTTGGATCTGCTAAATATATCTTCAGGTTTTTCAATTTTTCAACCGCTCCTTTAATACCAGGCATTAATTGGGAAGGAAGATTATCTAAAACTATTGTTTCCAACATGATAGCTCCGTCATTTGTCAGCACATCAAATTGACCATATCGTATCTTTTTCTTTTCCCCAAAGTATTTATACCATTAATGGCCATTTTTATTGTTTTACATGGTGCTAAATTCAAATGTTTCGCAAACTCCTTAGTACAAAAACTTCTTTGCGAAGCTTGATCAAACAATGATCTAACCTTTATGTACCGATCATTATGTGGTATATGCAACATAGCAGTGGGAAGAGCTGTTCCCATTGTTTCATTATTTGAACAAACTGCAGAAATCTGATGATTCTTGTTTCTGAAATTTATTTTTTGATCTGAAATTTCTGTTTTTTGTGATGTAATCCCTTTACTTTGATTGCCTTTAGAATTTCCTTCATCATTTTCTATCTGCTTTGATGCGTTTTGGCAAAGTGCACTATTGTGCTTTGCACCACAATAATAACAGGTTTTGATACTTTTACATTCAGATACATTATGATTGTTATACAAGCAATTAATACATAAATTATTCTCCTTTACTCTATATAATCTTTGTTCTATGGTAAAGAATATTTCACAACTTGAAGAATAATGGTTATTAAAACAGAACGCACATCGTGGGTTCTATTTTTTTTTTAATTTATTATTAAATTAAATTTATTTGTGGAGCTAACCCCTTTCTCCCTTTCATTCGTAAAAACTTTGCTATTATTAGGTTTGAATTCTATATCCGTCATTAAAGTATTCCTTTCACTCTCCATTTCATTCGTAAAAGCTTTGCTATTATTAGATTTGGATTCTATATCAGTCATTAAAGTATTCCCTTCACTCTCCATTACCGACAAAACGTCCTCCAAAGTTTTTCTTATAAATTCTATTTTCCAATTTTCTCTTAATTTTTTCCACTCCAATTTAGCCTTCATGTCTTTAGGAAGTTTATTTGTTATGATATTACCATTTATAATACTACATCTTTCACAATCATTTCCAATGTTAAATGCTTCAAGACAACTCAAATGACACTCCAAATTTGCTCTAAATTCTGAAACTTGCGTATAATCAACAGCTGGTTCCTTTAAATTTAATATATTATTTAAATGACATTCAATTACTTTGTAAGGTTGATTATATCTATCCAAAAGCAATTTAACTACTTTGTCATAATTTTGTTCCTTTACAGGTATTCCTTCTATTAGTTTTAACGCTGTACCTTTAAGTTGCCCTCTAAGGTATTTAAATTTAGTAGTCTCAGGTATGGTTGTATTATGTACAGAATCACAAAACACATCCCAAAATGGGGAAAAATTTAAAATATTTCCATCAAAATATGGTAAATTGAGTTTAGGTAGCTTATGATTAGAATTTTTAATATTATTCATCTCACCAGAACTATTAGATAAATTATTTTTATTACATTTATTAATAAAATTCTCAACTTCTATAATTTGCTTCCTAATAATTTTTTTTTGATTCGTATAATCATTAACTTCGGTTTCATATAAATTATCATCCTCAATAGACAATTGAATTTGATTATTTAACTCATCTAGTTTTTTATCATAATTTATTAAAGTCTCAAAATTAACCTTAACATCATTAATATCTACATTAATGTCCTCAATTAACACTTTTAATTCATTTATTGTTTTAATGGCAATTTTTTTAGCAATATCTCTAGATCTTAAAGTTCTTTTAATATCAATAGTTTCGTTTATATTTAAACCTTGAAAATAATTTTCCAATGAATTGCGAGATGACTCTAAATTCACTCGGGCTACCTGTTCTCCCTGTAAAACATTGCCTGCTAAAGTTTTAAGATATGTTTCCATTTCAATAATCTAATTATTTAATTCAACCTCTCTTTTCATACTTTCTTGTATGTCAGAATAGTACGATAATGTATTTTTAGTGACATTCTGTAGCCTAAGTTCTTGGTAATTAACTAGAACCTCTCTACTATAACGATCGCTATTTTCAAATTCCGTTTGTTTCCAAGAAGCCTGTAATAACGTCCTTTGAAAGGTTCCATGCCAAGATAGTTCATCATGTTTTAATCTTCTTAGTCAAAGCGGGGTCCGTTGTAGTTGTCGAAATCCACTTTTGGCCGGCCGAAAAAAACGCTTTCTTTCACATTTTTAGCGTTACTTAAGGCCGAAAAACGTCAACATAAATATTTAAATTATCTCCATCCTTATCCATGGGTTCTTTAACAAAATTCTTCATAAATCAAGTTTAATATGTAATCGGTGGTAAAACTTAACTCGTAGGATCTACAAAGGGGCCTTAAATACTTAACATTCTCTTTTGCCCCGGGGTAATGTATGCTCTTTCTCTCCATGTTTTTCGTACGTAATGTTGCTTAGTATCTCCGGCTGTCCGCATAAACACAAAAAACACAGTCTTTGTGAATCCTCCCCTGTGACCAAGAAAGGAGCCCAACAATTTCAGACACCAACAGATAAGCCAATAATTTAATAGCTTCAATATTTCGGACATAACTTTCATAGGTTTCCTTATTTCAACAGCCTGCGTAACCGGAATTGAGGGAACTTGTTTGAGTTATGCAATAAAACGGCTTTTAGGCTAGTTTTTTGAGCGTCTATGAATAAGCGCCATTCACCATCTAAATACGAAATACCAAGCTCACGCATAAGTCCATTAACATCGGAACATGAACATATTAAGTTACTCTTTGTAAAATATTTCTCTAAATTTCTGTTTCTATTTCTATATATACTAATATTAACCTTTTGATCTAACAAATTCCACTCCTGCAGACGTGAACCTAAGATTTCAGCTTGCTGTTGTTTTGACAAATAGAGATCTCGGACTAAATCATTTAGTTCCGGTTGCGTAATCAATGTGTGGTGTTTGCATTGAATTCGTCTGGGGATATATGAACAATATCTGCAGCAGCCGATGGATCAGCATTTGAGTAAACAAATCTTCATCTTTGCGTCAGGAACCTCTTTCCAAAGAAGCTGGTGCTATAGGAAATCGGTGGTTCTCATTATTAATGGAGGATGGTCTCCTGGCTGAGTTTAATTGTCGGATGGCAATGTTTGCCTTTAGTTTTTTGAATTGAGCCCCATACATTTGTTTAAGCAAAAGTAGTAATCCTGTATATGATTCCTTTGCTCCATCCAATACATTTCGACACTCCAAAGGGCAAATGCGCTTTTTCACCTTTTAACCACTGGGTTAATTTAACATAACATCTAATGCATGTTATGTGTGGGGCCCATGGCTTATCCTGGTCACCCAACGCACACTTAAAATAATGTTTATAAGCCGTTTTAAACAATTGAGTGATTGGTTTCCGTTGACTTTTCGTAGTATATTCTCCACATACGTAGCAAAAGACATTCGGAGAATTTATACAAACACGTTTGGTACTCATACTTTTTAAATATATATATCTGAACAAACTAAATTAACATTAATGCGCTCTATAAATATATATATATATATATATATATATATATATATATATATATATAATATATATATATATATATATATATATATATATATATATATATATTCTATATATATATATTATATATATATATATATATATATATATATATATATATTAAAAAAGACTAACAACACACAGACACAACCTTTACACTGAAAAACAACTCTGTAACTGCGAGCATACTACAAAATTCTCAGCGAGAACATTATATATTATCACGATTTTTCGTGTTCAAGCATGACTCAGTAATGACTGATAACAGACAATTGTGACGTGATACGTCATTTTCGACTACATCATTGCATTCAGGACAACTATACCTACATAAAACACCTATTCCCGTTTTAGTTCCAAAATCATTGTTGACCAGTGTAAATTTTTTTGGATTCGTGTAATCATTAACTTCGGTTTCATATAAATTATCATCCTAGATAGACAATTGAATTTGATAATTTAACTCATCTATTTTTTATCATAATTTAATAAAGTCTCAAAATTAACCTTAACATCATTAATATATATATGAATATCCTTAATTAACACTTTTAATTCATTTATTGTTTTAGTTGCAATTCTTTTAGCAATGTCTCTAAATCTTAAAGTTCTTTTAACATCAATCATTTCGTTTATATATAAACCTTGAAAATAATTTTCAAAGTAATTGTGAGATGACTCTAAATTCACTCTACCCGCTTGTACTCCCTGTAAAACAATACCTGCTAAAGTTTTAAGATATATTTCTGTTTCAATAATCTGATTATTTAATTCAGTCTCTCTTTTTATACTTTCTTGTATGTCAGAATAGTACGATTCATCACTGCCATCTTCCAATAAAAGATGTATTTGAAAATCATAACCAGCAATAGAACTTTTGTGTTCCCTTAATTGATCCAAAAACTTCTTATTTATCATAGTTAGCATCTTGGGATAAAAGTGACTTAATTTCACTACTAAGATGAGATATTCTAGCTCTATAACCCCTCTTCTTTTAATAAGGTGATGAAAAGTGAGTTTTTCTTCTGTAGTCATTTTAATTTTTTATATATAAACAATTATATGCAATTTTATATTTAAATTGTAACTTTTTATTTAAACACAGCTCAAAGACTAGGTACGAAGTGTGACCCAGGATCCGAAAATATTTGTCAGAATTCAGATGTAACACAATATCCGGTTCGAAGGACCATATGACCAAATTTCTGATACGGAACTGATATGCATTAATATATCAACGACATCGTAAATCCGGCCTAGCATTTAAGGAACTTTCTTTGTAATGGTGAATTTTAAAATATAATTTTATTAATATTAAAAAAAATAAAAACAAACTGATATTATATATATATATATATATATATATATATATATATATATATATATAATATATATTAATATTATATATATATATTATATATATATATATATATATATATATATATATATATATTATATATATATATATATATATATTATATATATATCATATATATAATATATATATTATATATATATATATATATATATATATATATAAGATATATATATATATTATATATATATATATATAATAATATTATATATAATATATAATATATATATATATATATATTATATATATATATATATATATATATTTGGGGGCTTCACAACTATGGTCATAAAATTAGTAAGCTTAGGCAATTTGTTTCAGTTTAGATATGAATGTTATCTGGTAAAGTTTGGATAGTGATGTAGAAACTGCCGATTGACACTGTTTTTTTAATCAACGAATACAGTAGGGTGGAATACTCGTTGCTCCCAATGCACGATAGACCACCCGAGGACAAACACGGGGTTCCGGCAATACCGGTGCCTAAAATTAAAATTATTTCTTCTTTTTCTTGTACAGTGAAATAAGGAAATCTTTGCAAAAGTAAATAATTCTGAGAAAGCATTACCGACTATTCAAATACATAAATTTACATCTGCCCCCTGGTTTAAAAAGGACCTACATATATATATATATATATATTATATATATATATATATATATAATATATATTATATATATATATATATATATATATATATATATATATATATATATAAAGCTTTTAGGGATTTCGTGCAAGCATTCATTTTTTCTATTACACCAATAATTTCGAACGAGTTATTTGACAGAAATATATGTAATTGTGCGAAGCTTTAAAAATAGTTATAACGTGTTCTTTTTAGTTTAGTTTAAATATTTGTTTTTTCGTTGAAATTTTTTGTAAGCTTTTATTTATTTATTTATTTATTAATATTATATTATTATTAATCTTTTTTATTATTATTATTATTATTATATTATTATTATTTATTATTATTATTTATTATTATTATTATTATTATTATTATTATTATTTATTGAAATTATTATTATTAATTACTATTATTACTATTATTATTATTATTATTATTATTATTATTATTATATTTTTATTTTATTATTATTATTATTATTATTATTATTATTATTTATTATTATTATTATTTTACTATTATTTTTTTTATTATCATTATTATTAAAAATACATTTTTTATGAACACTGTAGGATGCAAACTATATGTATTATTATTATTATTATTATTATTATTATTATTATTATTATTATTATTATTATTATTATTATTATTATTATTATTATTATTATTATTATTATTATTTATATAATTATTTAATATTATATTATGAATTATTATTATTATTATTAATTATTAATATTATTAATTATTATTCATTATTTTATTATTAATTATTATTAATAATCAATATTATTATTATTTTATTATTATAATTATTATTATTTCCTATTATTATTTCTATTATTATTTACTATTATATTTCTATTAAATTATTATTATTAATTATTAATTATTATTATTTATTATTATTATTATTATTATTATTATTATTATTATATTATTATTAATTATTATTATTAATTTATTATTATTATTAGATTTACAAGCCTTTTCCAACTTCCTTAAGGTTATCAACCGCTTTCAATGATTGAATTTTTCTTAAGGACTAATTCTAGAATCAAATAGAAAAACCGCTTCTGAACTTTTAATCTAATATTTCCCCTGGCCACTTCCAGGCATCATCGGAGACGAGTTCAAGACTAATTTAACAATTGATAAAATCAATAAATATTATTTAAATATAATGTGAAGTAAGCAAAATAAATTTTTTAATAATCACGTAAATCTATAAAAATCCCTTCAATAATAAATATATCAATGAAGAGACTCTATCTAGGCAAACCTAAAAAATGTTTCAAAAAATTCTCCATTTCCATTATTTACTTAATGTTGGATAACGGCTTGGTGCCTTTTTATTAAGAGGGTCAGCCAGCCCTCATTCAAGAAATTTCCCTGCACGTGTAAGAATGTCAAAATTAGAAACCTATCGAGAATTGGGTTTGGGGGTTCGTGTTCGTTTTACAAGTGGCCTCAAAGATCTTACTGGGCCTGTATCTATGTTGTGAGAGCACGGAGTTTCGAAGAGAATTATGTATACCCGATGATGTAAGAGGCATTACAGCCATCTTTTTTACAATGAAATTGGTATACCACAATGATTCACATTCTCCTTAGTCCCACTAGCTCTTTCTGAAAACATAGAAGAAAGTTTCAATGGCTTGTAGTAAGATCTAAGTTTTATATCATTAGTGTTAGATTTGGACTTGATGTGGTATTGAATTATTTTCTTCAACCTTGTATTTTCATAATTAAATCTATCTATAGTTTGGGATCTGAAAAAGAATGTCAAGCTATCCCTATTATCTTCTGCTTTTTCTTCGACAATTTTCTTATTTATAAAGGTTTTAATGATTTTATCTAGTAGATATTGGGGAAAGTTGTTATTAACAAGATTCTGTTTAATTCTTGAGAGCTCTGCGTCAAAAAGTTTCCAGTCAGAGCAAATACGGTAAGCTCTATGCAGTAAAGTTTTAATTAGGGCGATTTTGTAAGTAAGGGGTAAGTGTGAATTGAAATTAGTATATAGTCCTTTGTCAGTAGGTTTGACGTAAATACTTGTGGTGAGTACTCCACTTGGATCAAAGGAGATGTTAACGTCTAAAAAATGGAAGGAGTTATTTTATTATTTTTTATATTTATTATTTTTATTATAATTATCTACTAGACTAAAATCATTAAAGAAGCTTAACATCTCATCACACGCTTGAAGACCACGAAGGTGTCATCAACATATCGTATATATAGTCTGGGATTGAAAGAATTATTTTTGCTTAATATTAAATTTTCAATATGCGACATGTAGAAGTCAGCGAACGTTGGTCCAAGTGGGGAACCCATGGAAACACCATCTACCTGAATATATGTTTTTCCATCGAATTCAAAAGGAGTCATAGTAGTGCATTTGGTTAAAAGATTTTTTAAAACAGATTTATCAATATTGGGAGGTTGTAATGAAGGATGGTTGTAAGTTCTTTCCAGTATTATCTCAATTGTATCTCTCACAGGTACGTTTGTGAATAAGCTTTCAACATCTAAAGAATAAATCTTGTCATTTGGTGTTAAACTTTCAAGATCTAATTTAAGTAAAAATTCTTCAGTACTTTTAACCATATTCCTTGAGTCAATGTACGGACGGATAATGTCATTTAAATATTGTGCAATGTCGTGAGTTACCGTTCCGCGCATGTTTATGATAGGTCTTAAGGGGGGATTCTCTGAATTTTTGTGAATTTTCGGAAGACCATATAAGTGGCCGTTGTTGTAAGAACCGATTCTTCTAATTTTTAATTTAATATTATTGTCCGTAATTTGTCGAGATAAAGCATTAATTGATTTTTTCAGATCATCGCTTTTACTATTTAGGCATTGTTTAAATTTTGATTTATCTGAAATTATATTTTTAAGTTTTTGCATATAATCTTTCTTATTAAGAATAACAACTCCTCCTCCCTTATCAGGCCTTTTAATCACTATATCAGTATTGTTCTTAAGAGATAAAATGGCTTCTTTGTCGACACTGGAAAGTTGATTATGTTTATCTTTAGTGATGTGAGAACCGAAATATTTTAGTTTAGTTTTAAATGTCTCGGTGTCAATTATAGTTATATCTCCTTTTCTCTCATGAAGTAATATATCGTTGTTTAAAGTTTCAATTTCTATTTGCTTTTGTAGTAAATTTTCATTTTTCGGTAAACTATAATTTAGGCCTTTTTCCAGTAGATCATTTTCAGCTATAGATAAATTATAATTTGAAAGATTAATTATTTTAGAGTTATGCTTAGGATAAATTACCTCACCCCCATAAAGGTTTCTTAGCTTATTGTGATGTGTTGAATAAGTATCACTAGAGAATTGATCTAATATCCTTTGTAAGAAAAATATGC
>JABUQX010101643.1:17500-27500 GCA_015478945.1 Trachelipus rathkii
CATCTCTTAAATCTTTTCTGTCCACAACTCAAGCCATCCATTGCATATCGTAGTTAAAAAACTTTTATTTGAGTAACCTATGTGAACAACATACGTTTTACTTTTAAAATGCATTTGAATCTTATGCTAATCTAAGAGTTATACAAATTATTTGTTAATTTTATGCATCTTTTCGATATTCTAAGAGGTGCACGTTAGAGTATCATCTGTAACTTAGAAACTTGCATTAAGTCTGGTCTAAAGCAATTATATATACTGAGAACAATAGTGCCCCAGCACTGATACCCTTGGGACCTCCACTCTTCAAACTTATTTCCCATCTGATGATTCCATTTTAGTTGTAACAACTGTTTTATGTTTGCTAACATCTTAAATCCAACCATGTACCACTCACCTAGTACACATTGCAATACGTTTTCAGCCTTATGTGGGGAACCTATCAAAAGCTTTACTAAAAAGCTAAATTAACCAAATCACTGGATTCTGATCATTCAGTCATAATGTATTCATTAAATTCTAAAAGTTGTGTCTGGACAGACATATCTTTCTGAAGACCAGGCTGGAGCATACATACCTTTTATGCTCTAGATATTTTCTATATGACTTTCAGTAACTTTTTCGCAGAACTTCCAACAAATGTAAGCTAATGCCTAAATTTGCCAAACTCTATCTACCTTGTCTAAAAATAGGGCACAACAATCTGTTTCGCAGTCATCTGGTACCTACCAATGTATAGGGATCGCTAAAGAATCAAATTCATGCCTTTGCAATGCTTAAACTAACCTCTTGTTCAGAATTCTAATGCATATATACATCAGGGCTGCAGCTTCTTGGTCAATATAATATAATTGAAACGTTAATCTTTCATCAAATTCAAATCTGTAATCATTGTGTTACATCATATCAAGAAACATGATTCTCTGAACTATTATCTAATCTTTCCTCGGTAAACACTGAAGGAAGCAAAATAAGCATTGAAATGTTGACCAACTCCTTATCTGAACTCACTAAGTTTTCATCAATTTTAATTGGACAATTGTCTATTCGTATCTTTTAAATTTATAAAAGTAAAAACGTCTTCAGTTCTTATTACTATTCCTTGCTAATTAATTTCTGCCTCTCTCTTTGCGTTTCTATGACTGGTTAGAGATCATTTCTATTTTCCATAATTTTCTAAAATATGTCCTATTGACCCTCCTTGAATTTTAAAAATCTCGCTTTTGTCATTAATCTTCTCTTCTTATCTCTCTATTTCCAACAACAGGTTTTTTCTTCGCTACGTCTATATGGGTTAATCTTTAAAACAATACGATGAATATGCAGTAACATTTGTGTAAATGTTCCCCACAGAGAAAACATTTGTCTTAAACTCTTTATCCAGTCAGTTGTACTAAGCATGTCTGGAAATTTGGTAAATTATCGCCATTATTCGGAAATCTATGACTTTCCTATTAACGGTTGCAATTTTGTCCAGATACATATTCATATTAAAGGTGTAATTATATATGCACTAAGTCTAAAATCTCCTCACTTATACTTCATCACACATAGTTTGGCTTCTTTGATGGGTTTCGATATGGTGTTTTATACTTTCATCATGAGTTATATAATCTAATAGTGCATGATCTGTGTCTTGGACATCTGGTCAAAAGGTTATCTAGTATATCAATTTATGAAGCAACTACTACGGTCCAAATTAGACAAGGAATCCCAATGAATGCCAGGAAATTTAAAAATCACCCATAGTGACTATACCTTTTTTCATTTAAACTGGTGCATGCTGTCTCAATTTCTTTGACAATTTCAGCATCTAATTCTGGACTATGGCCAGGAGGTATAAAATGCACCTATTCTATATGATTTATTGTAAATAAGGATATTTAATATTTATTGAATCAATATTATTAATTTAAAGTCATCATAGTACAGATGAATAATTGCTTTTAACACTAAGATCGCCACAAACCACACCCTTCTTCCTCTACGCTGGTATAATCTAATAAAGTGACATATCCTCATATTCCTGAAAGGAGTCCTCATATAATTCTTCATTAACTCATGCTCAGTTATGCAAATAATGTATAGATTCTCTTATGGTATAAATAATCAGCTCATCTTTTTTTATCTAAGGCTATGACCATTTGTGTAAAACATTTGATACTCGAAATGCTGTTATTTTATTGCTATCATAAATTATTTAAGAACTGTAAAACTTTAGTTTTATTTATCTCCACTATTACAGTTACCATAGCTATAATTATTCATATCAACCCACCACCCCCAACTTTACTAGTTTTTTTTGCTAAACAAGTCTCCCAACTGGTACTGAAAAAGCCCAACACCTTACGACTCAAGTGAACTCCATCTGCTGATAAAAGATCTTTTTTTTAGGTAGTGTACTGAGCCCCCTATGGCCTTTTGTTTCCTATTTATGGCATGTATAAAAACTTATCGGGAGTGATGCATCACAGAATTTGGGAGTAATGCGTACAGCATAAGGAATTGACTGGTTTAACCTATTTACTAATAGTGAATGTGGTCTGGGTTTATATAGTCATTTTTTTTTTTTTATTTAAAACTAACGACACAATAGACTAGACTGCATAGTATCAGATTGGGTCTCTCAGCCTCTAGTGATGATGGGGGAATTTTGTCCCCCTCTATCCCCCTCAGCTTGAGCCTTTAAAATACATAATAGGAAACAGGTTCAACGCCCATAATTTCTTCAATACTACGTCCGATACTTCGATGTATGATTGCTGGAGATATTATAACAAAACATTATTTACCATCCATGAAATTGTTACTGAATCTAACTATATTTCATAGTTCCGTGTTTGTGGCAAAAAAACAAAAACAAAATTGTGTCCTTTCTAGAGGTATATGCAATGTTCCACATATATCTGAAATGATATATAATATATATATATAATATATATATATATATATATATATATTATATAGTATTAATATATATATATATAGTATTATATTATATATACTATAATATAATAGTATATATATATATTATATATATATATATATATATAGTATATATATATATATATATTGTGTGTGTGTGTTTGTGCCTGTTCTTGACCAAGTAACCTCAAAACTACAAAGAACTAAAACAAAGTACTCAAATTAAACCGCATGACATCACAACGCCTCAATAACACCTTACATAAGAAAACAAAAATACTACCTATAGACGAATACATGGAAATGATAGATCACTCTATGCTAAAACACGAACACCACACATCCATGCTACTTGCCACTTCCAAGAACATTTTTATCAACAGGATAAAAACACACCTTTCTACAGCATATTATATCGAAATTCTGAACAGCATCCAACATCTCATAACTACAATACACATCACACACACCACACACAACACAATACACCAACACACACCACACATTACTCCAGAATGAAATTAACAAGAAAACAACAACCAAACAATATACTATAATAACTAATCACCAGAAATGCAGTTACTCTCCACGAATCATTTAGTCATCGTTACTCTAACAAGATCAATCATACCCAAACTTGCAACACATTATAAATAGAGGTTCGAACCTAACACAAAACTCATCAAGCATTCATAAATACAAATCCACGGAACAACTGTCAATTTTTACTAGAGCTTCCTAGACTCGACATCCAAGAAATCAGGGGAAATTTCAGCCAAGCAACTTTGAGAGGGTCAGCGTGGCATGGTATTGAGTGAGGTTGTTGCTCCAAATACATATCAGGGATGAGAACAGTGAAGTAAACTGCTGAGGAGAGAAAATGAATTGGCAGAGGCGATAAAAAGGTGCATAATAGTGAATGGCGGGGTTTTTGAAGGGGTATGGTTGCGCCTACACTGGGCAAGGATAACCACTTGGTAAGATCCAAAGTGAGTCCGTCGCGGTGCCGTAAGCTCTAGGTGTTATTTCTGACTGAACGAGTTCTCACGTAAAGTATAAAGGGTGTAATGCTGGGCTTCTTGCGCTTCGTCATATTCTTCTATCTACTTTTCTGTTCTGGTATGTACGCATCTTACCCAGTCTTGGAGAGAAATATATATTATATTATATATAATATATATATATATTATATATATATTATTATATATATATATATATATATATATAATAACGATATATATATATAGTATATAATTTATATATATAATAATATTTTTTTTTTTTGAGTGTGTACAGGACTCCACCACGGCTCACAAAGCGCCAACTGGGTTAAAATAATTAAAGGGCGGGTCCTGGATCTTACATATTTTAACGTCAAAAAAGATTTAAATAGATAAACTATCACTAAAATAAACAAAACTAAACAAAAGTATCTTGCAGTATATGTGGTCCTAGTATTAACATAGACAAATCAATATTATGAGAAATTATCTTGTAGAAAAAGAAAATACATACTACTAAGTGGAAGATTGGATAAGAATATGGATAATCTTTTGGAAGTGTTATGGACGTAAAGTGACAAAATAAAAGGGGCAATAGAGCCAGGGAACATCATGAGATATCAACAGATGCGGTATAATTCGACAAATTTGCAAATGGGTAGGGGGGTTCGTAAAATAATAGATGAATGTGAGTGATATGTATGGCTAATAGAGTGCGTGCAAGTACAACTCGTGTAAGGTTTTTCGTCGGTGGAGGATGACACTCCCGATGATCGTCTTTAATATTTCTAAGTTTCGCTCCTTGCTGATCATTCGTTCCAGCGCTCTTGGCAATAAGATCGAAAACCTTGTCGAGAGCAGGATAGTAATCGTTGATGGAGTAGCCTTGGTCGAATTGCATCTCGGAGGGTACCTGAACAACTCCGAATGAAGAGTGGCCATTTTGCCTCATCTCAGGAATCTTCATTGCCAGTACCCTAATGAGAAGGGTTACAACATAAAATCATTGGTTTCTTAGCGGAATGAGCACCGAAAGAAATTTGGCTGCACAGCAAGATACATTTGTATTTTTAGATATATATAATATATCTAAATATATTATTATTATATAATATATATATATATATATATATATATATTATATATTATAGTATAATAATATATATATATATATATTAATAATATATAATATATATAATATATATATTATATATAATATATATATAATATAATATAGATAATATATATATAAGTATATATAATTAAACAGTGAATCTCACAAAAAATTGTAATAAAGAATTTAGCAGAATGACAAGACTATTTTATAATTAAAGGAAACTTCAATATAGGTTTATGTATCTTTATATTTGACCATTTTTATTTTTTAAGTATTTTAACTTTATTTAAAAAAAAAAAAAAAATTTTTGTATTTTTACTCTGAAAATGTTGTTAGGACACAAAACTGTGTTGAAAATGTTGTCTTTCAGAAATTGGTGAAGTTAATTTATACTGTACAAGAAGTTATCTCCCATTTATTGAAACTAAATTAGTTATACAATTGTATATAACTGTATGTATAAAATACTGTTTTGATAATATATTGTATTATAGTAGCAATAAAAACACAACTCTAGCCATCCTTGTTCTTAATTTTCTTGTTATTTCCTTATGTTCTTTACTATAAAGAACATGCATATTGATCCTCTCACTGAAAAATGCTACTAAGTGGTTATGTGTTATAAGGTTTCTTCAGAATTTCTTCGCACTATTTCAGTTACTTACTCTGTATAAGGGTACTGCCCCTCCTTGAATGTAGTGCCTCTGAAATATCCATTTGTTCTTTTGAACATATGTCCCTCATATTTCCACTTCCTTCTCCAAATATATTTTCTTGATCCTCTACTTTCCTAGTACTATTCATAGCACGACATTTGAAATGACCTCTGATCATCTTACTCCAACTATTTAACTCAAGATCTAAACTTTATACTTCACTTCACCTGTCATTAATCTGTCTGATAATCTTCTCTGACAATTAAATGCCTTTTCATAACTTTGCACACTATCAAAAGCTTTTTCTAAATCCACAAAAGCTATATAAACATTAGAGTCCCATTCAATACTTTTTTCTGCTATTATCCCTAGGTTGTTAATCTGGTCCGTAAACCATCTTTTTTTTTCAACATATCATCTAATTGTTTCTTATCTTTCCAAAAACACCTATAAAAAATTTACTCAGTCTCAGACAGTATGTTATTCTTCAGTCTTATGGATGCTAAGTTCCTCTCTTTATTAGGCAATTGATTAGCAGCTCCTCATTCTTCATAATTCAATCCCCCTCCGCACCGCGCATATTGATTACAGAGACTCAATTTTTCTACCATCAATTCTGATTAATCAGCAGAAGCTCCGCCTATACTTGATCCATTCCTGGAGCTTTTCCAATCTTTAGCTTTTTCAATACCACTTTAATTTTCCCTCTGGTCTGGGAGGACAATCTCTACATTCATCCTATATCTAGGCCTTTCTTCCATTTCATTCTCTCCCTCCTTTAAGGGCTCCTTCCACCTAATTAGTTGTCCCTCCTTAGTGGTTATCATTTTTCGACCCCTTCCTTTTACCTGATGTTCCTTTCAGTATCCCTTTGCAGCCAACATTTTTTGTTGCCTTGTACACTCTTCCTGTATCTCCTCTTCTAACATCATTTTCCACTTCCCCGACCAAATCCTTAGCTCATCCTGATTTTCTATCCTCGCCCCTCTCAGCTTTTCTATTTCTTCTTGCCAGGTCTTCATCATTTCCCTTTTCTCCGGCAAGTCTACACACTTGTTTATATCCTGCTTTAGCTTTCTTCTATCTACTATCTTCTATCATTTTCCAAGTCTTCTAAAAATCATTCTTTTCTCATTTCTTACAGTTCCCAAAAGAGTCTGCTTAAAGTCACTCCACTTCTTCACCCATCATTCCATTTCCTCTCCTGTATTTTCCTCTTGCCACATCAAATTTGTTTCTCACACTCACTTTAAAATACTCGGTTATTTCTACTTTTTTTTCACCTTAAATATCTTAACTTTTTCCTGGAAGTTAGTGCTGTTTCTACCAAGTTTGATCTTAATATTTACCAAATGATGGTCACTTCCATGTCTGCTCCTCTCTCGTATCTCTCAATGATATTCTCCATCTCCGTCTATTCACAAAATTATATATTTGATTCTGCATTCTACCATCTGGAGAAACCCATGTGACATTGTGGCATTCTTTATGTGAGAACCACATTCCCCCAATCACCAGGTTAAACTCTTCACATAAATCCACATACAATCCTCCATTCCTGTTTCTTTCCTTAACACCATGCCTTCCAATTGCTTTTGAATGATTTTTATTACCTGCTCCAACCTTGGCATTAAAAATCTCGCATAGCAATCAAGATATCTCTTCTCTTCACTCCCTTCACCACCACCTCCAACTTTTCTATTTTCCTGTACGGGACATGACATTGCATAACCATCACCGGTCTTGCTAGTTTTAAACTTTCCTTTAATTATTCTCGCTAGATCAGCTCCCATTCCATCATACTATCCACCATTTCTCCGCTAATCACAAATCCAACCTCACCACTGAGCTCCTTTCCTCACAAGTACAAGAATTTCAATCTTAATCCCACTGTCATCTCACCCCTTCCATTCTATCTCACCTCACTTAACCCCATGAACCCCACTGCATACTTCTCTGTTTCTTTCACCACCTGATGTAACCTCGATGGTTAAACTGTTTGTAAATTCCAATGCCCCACTTTAATCCGGATTTCATGCCTGGGTTCGTCAACAAAATATCAGTCCAGTTTAATCTTGACATCAGTTTCAGTAATCAATTAGTTTAAGCTGTGCAGGTGGTTATCCCACCTCCGCCTATCCCAGTGAGTACTTATTTCTGGTTTGGTCTGTGAACCAGAACACTTCTATACAGAAGCTCTCTACTGTAGGATTTTACGTTAAAATAAAACCTAACACAAAATTGAATCTGAAAGGAGTGTGGCCGTCTTCCAAGATAAATGAAGGGGATATAAATAAAAACCATACACTTAAATTTATTCAAAAAAACCTAACACGAGATCTTATAAATTATTTATACCTCTTATATCTAAATTATACACGATCCTGATACACAAAAAATAATATATTTCCTCCCAACGGATATCCACTACCACTATAGCATCTGTGCTTGGGTAAAATAGAATAACAGAATAACATGAGACTTTGTTAAAACTATCTTATCATTGCTGAGTAAAAATATAGATATATAACTTGTCTTAAAATATTGACGATTGAGATGATAAATTAGAGAAACATAAATTACTAAATATATAATAATCAAAACGATATATTCAATAAAAATAAAAAGTTAATTATCCGAAATAGTCAAAGTCAGTTTCAGTAGTTAGTTTTTAAGAATTAAGAAATTGTAAATCACTTAATTGTTTTTAGGAAATTGAAAGTTACACTCCATTTAAGTTTTTAGTTTGAATTATTAGAAGTTTTTCTCTCTATTTTTAATATTTCTTTTTTAAATTTCAGTTTTTAGTTTTCTCACGTTTAGTTCAAAAAAAGTTCAGTTTTCTTTTCAGTTTAAATTTTCAGTTCTGTTTTCAGTTGTCTTTTTCAATTTTCTTTTCTCAATTATACAAAATATTTTACTAAATTTTATCTTTCAGAATCGTCTATATTTTATTGTTTATTCTCTCTTTGGGATTGTCTTTCCATAATTATTTGTTTTTTTAATCTTAGAAAATTTCATCGTGAGTACCTACCTAACACAATGTAATCCATCCAAATAAATAACTTCGGTTCAGTTCAAAACTCCCAATTCCAAACAGTCCAACTTCCAGATAAGATGGAAACTGTCAGTCAGAAAAAAAACTGAAAAGATACTGAAAATAATCGTCATAGATTAAGCTATACATAAAAGATAAGAAAATATGAATATAAAATAAAGTAAGATAGAACAAATTTTTAAAATGCTTTGACTCAAAAATTCGTAAAAGTCTAATAATAATAATAATAATAATAAAATAATAATAAAAAAAAAAGAAAAGTAATAATAATAAAATAAAACAATACTAATATAAAAGGAAAAACATTAAAAAATCTTAAATGAAATTGAAAATGTAAATACTCAGGCATTAGTATGGGCTGCGGGCTGGAATAACCCTAAAAAAGTTATGATTCTTAAAATAAATTGAATAATGAAGGAATGATTGAGAAAAAACAACCAGAAAACTTCATACTACTTGAGCAAGCTGTCATACCAGTTATTGAGTAACGCATTTTAAACTTCCATTAAACCGCTGAATCTTTCACATTTATTCAGTATGTACCGATATTCAGATTTAATGAACAATCGGAAACAGTAAATACTAAATTAAAAAGGATAATAGCAAGCTAGCAATAAAATAAAATAATATTAATTCATGAATTCAATAACAAATAAAATAATTACAACAAGCAAATATAACCTACTCTTGAAAAATTAAGAGAATAGATCCACATTAATCAAACCTGAAACGAACAACCAACCACATATAATGAATTATCCATTAAATTGATACTTCATAAATATTAAAAAAACAAAAACCTATTATAGTAATAAAAAAAATAATAGATAAAAAACTTAATGAAAAAGTATTAAGTGAATAGAATGAAAATTCAATTTAACTTCTAAAAAAGAATTTAAATTTTATTTCCCGTTTTTATTTTAATACATCTGTAGAGGTTCCGTTTGCTTTTCCCAATGCGTGTTAGTGATTCCTTGACATAGAGGATGACTTAATCTCAGTTCTCTAACACCGCAAACTAAAAAAATAAAAAATAACAATAATGAATACAATAAAAAAAACGAATAATGAACCACAACACACATGGTCGCTTGATAGAGGACCAACACCACACAGTATTTTGATAATTTTTTTTCCATAAATAGTATATGAAATAATTAATAATAAATATTTTAAATAATTATATTACAAAGGGTAACTTGAACCACTATTATTATTGGTATATTGGATGGGCTGTAAAGAGAAT
>JABUQX010101643.1:32500-37581 GCA_015478945.1 Trachelipus rathkii
GTATATATTTCATTCAAGTGATCTTAAGAATTATTTTTGTTTGGAAATCCAAGAATTAATTATTACATCACGCAAATTGTCTTTCATTAAACAAAAAGCTTATTGTGTAGCAGCCCCCATTTTAACTGACTCTAAATCTCCATAATAGTTATTCGAGAATTGTAATCTGTGACATGAAATGACAAGTGGGTCGACTTGGAACTTCGTAAATGATTCCACGTTATAGGAAAGCAAATTCTTAAAAGCATTGCAATTTAGAAATACATTTTTTGAACAGAAAACATTGTAATGTTTGGGGTGTGAAATCTGGCGTCAACTGCACAAATCCAAAATCATTTCGTCAAACCTCAAAAAAAAAAAAAAAAAAAAAATAAAATCTAATAAGAAAAAGATATAAACAATTAAGTCTTAAGTCATACATCTAAAACACATCCATACACCAATCATTCAATCGGAAAGATGAACTTGGAACAACCTCAACGAAAACAAGAAAAAGATATAATAGTGAACTAAAAATAGAAAAAAACAGGATGAATAAATTTATGGGATCGTTCTTCACCATCCTTTTAAATCACGTATCAAATACATCTTCATCAATCTTCATCGATGTTCATAATCTTCATAACCCTCATAATCTTCATAATTTTGAAATTTTAAAATTTCCGATTTTGGATTTCCTTGAACTTCACAGCATATCTTAAACGTATCCCTGACATTCCCTACGGATTTTTCCCTACTTCAGAAAGTGAACGTAAAGAAATTACTACTAAATACTGGTGACATCGTATCGAAGGCGTAAGCACCAAATGAATCCAAAAAAAACTGCTAATTAAAAAAGCAAAGAATACTAATTCAATATATCGCAAACGCCTTCGGGGTATTATTAAATATGATTAAAGATGTAGACTAAAAGAAATTATCTAGTAAAGTTTGGGGACTGCTACTTCATTTACGGAACCTCACTAATACTTTACTTGGAACTAATTGTAGTTACTCTTTAATCAAAAAATTGCATTGAACTATGGTCCCGAAATTATTTGTTCCTGATTGGAAGTTTTTCAATGTAAGAAATCACCTTTCTCTGTAAAATTTTCTAGTTTTAAGCCTTTATCCAAACTTTGTAAGTTATCTTCTCATACACTATCGCTTAAAACTACTGCTAGAGTTCCTAAATTCTGTTATGCTTCGGCTTCCTACATAGGCCTTCCAATGACTCCGTTCAGATTAGAAACACGGGTAAACAAAACTTCCACAATGCATTTTCGACTTCAGTTTGTTTAACGATAATTTACTGTTCTTTAAGATAAAGAAACCACCATGAACTTAGTAAACATCGTTACAATATAAAGTCAATGTAACATGATACGTAGTAAACTTGTCTAATAATAAAATGCAGGGCTTCACACATGGATTATCTCGAGTTAATCTCGCAATCTCAACAAAGAATTAGCTGTCAGAATATAGACCTCAATAGGCCCGGGATATCTCTTCAAAAGATTGCTCCTTCTTCAAAATGCTTCTAAAGGTGAAGAACTTTAAAAATTTGCAACTTTTATATAAAAATACCTATAACAGACATTAAATATCATAAACTTTTGGGCACTCTGATTGGCTGTACTAATTGCCTGAATTTCGGTGCAAAAACGAACCAATTTCCTACATTTGGGGCGAGTTAGCTTTTTGGGCAAACCCCATGCAATCAGCTGGTTTGATGGAGCTCTCGTCGATTTCGGGATAGACAGAAATATAAACAATAACAAATATTTATACAAATATCAATCATGTATGGGGGCGTTTATGGATGAAGAGTAATTAAAGCTGAATTATGGAATAAATATTCACAATTCTAAGCGGGGCATAACACGATGGGGATTCCGCATTTTTTTTGGTTTAACATTTTAAAACGTCGTAATCCAAACCAGGAAAGAACTTATAGGACTGAGGGAACCTTACAGCTTGTTAAGCATTTTTTACGATTTTGCGGTTAACAAAACGACCACTCGAGCATTTCCTACGTTCGTAAGCACAAATAGAATCGAAAACACTAACGGTAATATAAAATACAGTTGGTCAATAGATAGGAAACATTAGACAAATAGCGATATATATATATATATATAATATATAATATATATAATTATATATATAATATTATATATATATATATATATATATATATATATATATATAATATAATTATATATATATATATATCTATATATATATATATATATATAATATATATTAAATGCAAAATTAAAAGAAGAAATTTGAAACTTAATTCCAGAAAGGTAAGCACCTTCTCGAATCATCGAGTCATGAAGAAATTTTTAAAATCTCTTCGTCTGAATACAATGGTCTGCAACTTATCAAAAATTAGTTCCTGAATGGTTTTGATAAGCTCAAAACCTTTCAACTACCAACACCTCCTGAGCAAATCGGACATGTAGTAATATATATAATAAATATATAATATATATATATAAATAAATATAATATAATTAATATATATAATTATATATTGATATATATATAAATATTATATATAATATAGAATCAATTTAAAGACCCAAAATGTGTGGTATCGGTATCAGTATCGGCAAAATTTTGCCGATACCTGATACTACTAACTCCAAATCATACAGATACGATACTCAAAATGACCGACCACGAACCGATACCGTACAAAATTGGTATCGTGCATCACTAATATATATATATATATATATATATATATTATATAAATATAAATATATTATATAATATATATATAATATACTATATATAATAAATATATAGATAATAGTATAATATATATATATAATATAATATATATATAAAATATTATATATATATTGTGGTTCAGCAAGTTTTTTAATCTAAGAAAATAGGTGAAGCTTGAAGCAGTATATTAGATAGATGAAGAGTTGCAAAATTTGAGGAATTTATTATATTATTATTATTGTTATAATTATTATTTATCATTACTAATTATAATTTTCGATATATATGAATAATGTTAATTGGTTTGATTAATATAAAATTTAATTAATTATTATAATTATAAATTAATTATATATTATAATTAATAATTATATTATAATTATAATTATATTATTATTTATTTGAATTAATTATTATTATTAATTATATTAATTATTATTGATTATATTATTATATTATTATTAATAATATTATTATTATTATTATATTATATTATTATTATTATTATTATATTATTTTATTATTATTTATATTATATTATATTATTATTATTATTATTAATTATTATTATTATATTATTATATATTTTATCTATTATTATTATTTTTTCTTATTTATTATATAATTATTATTATTATATATTATTTTATATTATATTATTATTATTATTATGATAAAACCACCTCACAATAGGGCACAGAACATTTTAATTTTTTGCAAAATATTGTTCATTTATTTGTTTAAGTTTCCCGAATGCCCATCTGTCTTATATCTATATCGTGTCATAATTATTATTTATTTTAATCTCATTACATTTGTTGTTTTATATTATATTTTATTATTATTATTATTATTATTATTATATATTATTATTTTTTAACTTTTGTTCAACTCTCTCTTCCTAGTCTTAATACTATGAAGTACAATTTCCTCTTGAAAGAGAGTGTTTTTCTTTTTCCCCCATCAAGCCCCTGGGCCTCAGGTCTCTCAATAGTTCTTGATCCATCTCACATACCGATGAGGTACAGGTTTAAACTGTTCTTTTTCGCATTTGACTGGAAATTAGGGACTCGAACTTGCTGAATGAGAGGCTCTCCGCACTTGGGTAAAATTCAAGAGTCATGTGAATTATACTGATTCGTGAGGTTCACGGTAGGTCTACGTGGTTCTAAGGGCTCTCCTAGGCCACATAAACAGTCAAACTAAAGGTATGGTCGGGATTTGCTGATAGCTTGATTTGACCTTTGGGGGAGTGTGGCTAATCCTTAAGTAATTTCTTTATCTCTGTAATTTAATTTAATTTTATTGGGTTAAGAAAATTATATTGCTTTAAAGAAAATGACACATCATCTTCGGGTCCCCACAGACCCTCCTCGACATCTAGAGTAGGACCTATCGATTGCTCCCCTCTGCCATGGATGTAGGGATTCAGATTCCTATGCTCCTTGCTAATCTACACATCCATTAATAAATTTTCAACCCCAACCTGTAACAAAGGTTTTGTTGCCCTCCCCTTTTTTCGATACATTGCCCTTTAAGTTGGACGCCATGCATCAGTATTTATCTTCGTTAGTAAATCATTTGCTGTGGTTTTCGACCATCCAGTATGCCCAGGAAATTGGATACATACTGTATTTTTTATCAATTCGGGTCATCCATCTACGTACGATCCTCTATAATCAGCTACGCCTGAAAATGCGCTGACACAACACTAACGTTACGCATATAAAGAAATGGTCTCTTGTACTGGCCAACTTCATAGGCCGAGTCAAATTGAAACTAGCACCTTGGAGACATGACAAAGGGGGGGGGGGGGGGGGGGGGGGTGGGGGGGGGGGGGGGGGGGGTTCCCACCTCAATAGTATAAATGCCTGAAAGTAACAATTTTGTCATAGAAATCCACAAAATGACCGACGACAATAAGGCAACTGACAGCAAACATATTAGTGTGATGCATTAGATTTCTCCAATAGTAATGCTCTCCTAATCCTAAATTTAGCACCCTTTTCTTGGCAATGAAGATGCTTCGCAAATTTATACAGTAGACATTTGTTTCTCCCCTAAAAACTCCGGTGAAAAATGTGGGCATCCACCGCCAAAATACTGCGACTTCCCATCCCATCATGCCACGATGTTGTGAAATCTCTTGAATATAAACTTCCCACTTCTCAAATTGAAAAGTTTTACCCTTGCTCCATTTTCATTTGTCCGTCTACAAGCAGAACACCGAACTACCAGGTGTGCTAGAGAAAAGTTGTCCTACTCACCTTGGTCTCTTTCAATCCAATCTAAAATCTTTGAAATTCTTCATATCTCATTTCCGTTACATCAAGTGAACTTTCCTAACTCACCACACT
>JABUQX010101644.1:0-40000 GCA_015478945.1 Trachelipus rathkii
CTATATATAGGTAGCAAACTACATAATTATAAGTATTATATATATATCATACTAATTATAACATATACTAACCTATGCGTATCGCTAAAACTAATATATTAGCGCTAGTCAGTACTAATAGGCATGGATACTAATCTATTACTATATCATGTACTAGGCCTCATTGATATTATGTTAATGTATAATAGGGCTATGACGTCTATGGCTAGTGTTACTGTATTATTATAGCGGGACTAAATAACTATCATTACCGCTCAATACTAGCTAGTATACATTCATCAGCGCACACTAATCCCTACCATATCATATAATATAATAATAATAATAATATATTATTATATACCTTATAGTAAAATATTAACTATTAATATATATATATATTATAATACTATTATAATGCTAATATTACTAATATCCATATATATATTATAAATAATATTACATATAAACTTTACATATAAACTACAAGTCACCCCGCCCATCGCTATATATATATATATTATTATCATATATATATATAATATATTATCTATATATATCTATATCTATATCGATAATATATATACTCTATATTATATATTATTAAATTACAATTCTACCATACATATATATATATATACTAATATATTACACATATATTATATCATACCATATACATATATAGTCATATTATAACAGTGTTATAAGATACGACCGTTCAATACTCATATATACTACGCGCTGCTGTGTGTGTGTGTGGGTGTGTTGTGTGTGTTGTTCAGAAAGTAAGTGTACTGATGTCGTATTTAATATAGTATATGGACATCTACCTAAAATTTACAAGTTATCTCCCTTCGAGTTATGCACCACTTGGAGGATTTACACAGCGGTTTCAACGTTTCTTTCCACTGTTCATTAGCAGTAACCGATCGTCTCTTAAGTTAATTGAACAAAAGTTACCAATTAGCTATCCCCTGAAGTGTTTAAAGTTTGCACGTGTTAGCCAATTAAACCTTCACCTTCATTTTTTAACTTTAGTGATAAGAGTAGAAATTTGCATGCGGAGCTAGATCTGGCTGTGATGTGAGATTGGACACTTGAATGTTTGTTTCTTCGCCAGAATTATTAATTGGAGACGCGCAGTTGAGGAATGGAGCATTATTGTCGGTCCATCATACAACTTCGATCTGCAATGTCTGTTTGATTCATTGAACTCGCTTTCGACCATCGTTTCAAGACATTTTGCTAAGAACCTGATTTAACTGTCTGTCTGAAGGTCACAATTTTCTTGATTTACATACCGACAGCTGGGTCCGAAAAATACAATAATCAGTGTTTCACCCTTGGACTTGCTATATACGTGGCTTTCTTCGGAATCGAAAAATTATACAGTGCTGTTTCCCCACTGCTTGATCGTTTGAGTTTCGAGGATCGTAATTCGAAAACCGAAAGATTTCATTCGCCTGTTATAAACTTTCCAACACAACTTGTCTAAGTTCGTCGAGTCTTTCAAGTAAATCTTGGACAAATTTGCACCCTGTTTCACATTTTGCTCCCAGACGAGTCTTTGCTCTAGTTGTTGCCAAATTGTTATCGTTCTGCTTGATAGATCGCATCATCAAATTTTGGCCAGAACTGCATCCTTTACTAACAGTTTTGCCTTCTGCAATTTAACTGAACACGGAAACTTCAGGTCTCTCTGCACATCCTATAGCCTAACACTGCACTTTTTTCATGGTTTGTGTGAGGAGATTGCTCCCCAAAGCGAGAGTCGTCTCATAAACTTTTTCGGCCCATCTTTGAAAGCTTTGTGCCACTCTAAAAACCATATTTTACTCGATAGAGTGGGTATCCCAAGCTTAGTCGCTTTTACAAGGATCAAATTCCAAGTTCAGACTTGCTTGTCGCATTATAGTGAAGTTTGAATACCGTACCATGTTCCAATAGTTTACCATTACCGCAATAAACGTAAGCGAGGAAGAAACATCGCCCATAACACAAAAGAATAGTGCGAAAAACACGTAATGGCGAGGTTGAGGCACACCTCATCACATAAACAGATGTATGTCAAGGATATATATCGTTAAAACCTGTATTGATATGTACGCTTATGTAATTAGCGTACCCACTCTCGTATACTGTCACGGAGGAGCTACTTTACTCAGTCGTTATGGGATAGTTCAGCGTAAACTTACTTCATTTTAGATAAAGGAGTATAATATAATTATACGTATAATAAATCTATCAATATATATTAATATACACGTTACGCTATAATACTATGTATAATATATGTATATATATATATAATAATATAGATATATATAATATATTATTATATATACGTATTTATAAAATTATATATATCATAATCAGTGGTGGAGATATAACCTAAATATTATATAATTATACTATATTATAAATAGGGTATATAGTATATACATATATATACTATATATAATATATATATAATATATTAATATACCATATATTATATAGCCCTACTACTATAGTATATATATATATATATATCTATAATATATATATATATACATATCCCTATATAGTCATATATAGGTATAGTATATGAATACCCTATATATTAACCAAAACCTAACGAAGTTGCGAACAGCTGAAACGTGAAGGCTGCATACCCACACAGATAAAGAAAATAGGGCATACCCAGGAAAATAAATCAGGTTAAAAGTACAACCAATCGAAGAAATAGATTGGATTAATAGCTACTGAAAGCCAGAATGATTATTGCAGAAAGGATACAAAGAAAGTACAGAGGCATCATGGGAAGATAAAGTAATATGGCGTTGGAAACATGACTGACGAAGACGCGAAGAACGAAAGATTATAAATTACTCCACTAAATGATAACTAAATAGTAAATGAACATCGATAAGAACCCAGAAACTCGATCGTCAGTAAATTGAATAACGGAAGGAGAGAAAGTCATCGCGTAGATCGGAGGATTGACGGAGCCATGCGAAAGATGGAGAGAATAGCTTTGAGCGCTGTGCTATGAAAAGTTACATGTTGATGTGAGCCACCAAGAATTAACCCGGTGCAAGTAGAGAGGAGGAGTACGAGAGGGTGGTATGAGGAAAGGGGACAGGACAGTAGTGATAGATTGCTGGATGATATATAGAGAGCGAGGTCAATTAAACGCTAGAGAAAATTAGGAAAAGCTAGGAACACAATGATTGACTGAATCTGAATTATACAGTAAGCTGGAGAAGGAGTGGAAGTATGGCTCTAGATTGCACTGGAATGAGGATATCCGAACAAAGAGAAGAAATCGACGAATGGAGTAGAGCCGGTGATTTGCCCTATAGATAAAAGCGAATAAAAGAATTTGTAACAACTACTGAATTTGTAACAACTACTGAATGTTGCTAGCAATAAGAGAGAATATTGGAAAGGAGACCGAGAATCAAAGTTGAAGATAAACTAGGAAGTTGCAGTATGGCTTCAGAGGGGAAAAAAGTACATTATTTCCAACCTGTTTTGAGAGGAAAAAGATGGATAGATTAAAAGGAAAACTAGAGATGGAATATAAGGTAGCAGATGTGTTGGCGTTTTTAGATCTTTTGAAGAAGGCCTTTGCATAGGATTTGATTAGGAAAGCTTGTTGAGAGCACTGACGATAAGAGTATGATATACACAACCATAAAAAAACAGCTATAAAAGTAATACGCAGCGTACACAGAAATAAGATAAAGGGGAGAAAGTAGAGACGAAGGATGGTTTGAGGTGGTTCTGGGAGTGGAGACGGGCAGTGTGCCTCTCGCCCTGGCTATTCAGGATTATCATTGGAGTTACTGACTGAACAGGATCAATATGAATAGCAGTGTGAGACAATGAATCACACACTGGCTATACCAGCAGATGAATGCAGTGCATTGATAAGCAGGTGACGGAGCGGGTCTGCGGGAAATGTTGAACAGGTTGCATGCACAAAATGGGAGAAATCGGTTGATGAAGATGAACACGCGAGAAGATCGGAGGTAATAGAGAATAGCTAGAGAAAGACAGAGACTGAACATCAATATAGACAGAAGAGGCTACAGGCAGATGGATAAATTCAAGATACTTGGGAGTGATGGAAGGAAGGGCAAAGCGGTCAAGGGAGAGAGATAGGCGAGCAGGATAAAGAGAGTCGTCTCCTTGCAGAACGTAGGAGCATTAAGCCCAGTACTGGAAAGAAACAGCTACCAAAAAAAGTGAAAATGGAGATATATAAAACAATAGCTGCGAACCATCTACTGAGTGTACGGTGATGGATGGCTGGGCCTGAACAGCAACAAACAAATGAGAAGAGTGGGCGGCGGAGATGAGGGTGCTGAGATGATTGAAGGAGTTACCGCTGAGAGATAGGCGGAGAAGCGAGGAAATACGGAGAGAGCTGAAGAAATTGGCATCAATAACTAAACCATTACAACAGACAACAACTGAGATGTAGTGGACACCTCAAGGAGAAATAGGAAGAGGGAAGCTGGGACCAAGAAAGATGCTGGAGATATACGCCCAGTGGGCGTAGACCTGCGGGGTAGACCCGAAGAAAAGATGAAGGATGCGGTGAAATGCGATGAACGGTCAGAGGAGTTGTCTATGGTGGATGGTGGACATGAGAGAAAGAATGTAACGAAGATAGAGAATACCACTGGAGGAGGTTCTGCAGAGGCGACACCTGACAGGTCAATACAGATCTACCAGAGGGGATGTGAATAGGTGAATAATAGTATAGATACTAATATATATATATATATTAGATATATATATATGTAATATATATATATAGATATGAATAATATATTATATAATATATTATATATATATATTATATAAATATATATATATATATATATATATATATGATAATTTTTATATATATATTATATATAGATATATATATAATATATATTACTATATAATAATATTATATTTATATATACTATATATATACAATATATTATATTAGTGATTCAGCGAGAGTCATTTTTTTTGCACCTGCGGATGCGGATGCGAAATGTTTGATTTTAACATGTCGCGGATGCGGATGCGGATTGTATTGATTTTAACATCCGAGGATGCGGATAGTCGGGATGTTTGATAATTATATATATAGTATGTATATATATATGAATATATAATATATATATACATTATAGTATCATATATCTATAGTAATATATATATTATACGATATATTTCATAGATATATATATATATCTAAATATATTTAATTATATATATATATATTAATAGTATATATACATATCTATATATATATAATATATATATATATATATATATATAATTATATATTTATATATAATATTATATATATTATAACTATATATAATATATATATATGATATATATATAGTATATATATAATACTATATATAAATATATACATATTATAAAGTATTAATATATTTACATCTATTATATATCATATATATATATATAGAATATATATATATATATATATATATATATTATTATATAATATTATATATGTATAATATATATACTATATATATATATTAATATATACATAATTATTATATATGATATATATATATAATATATATATTATATATATATGAATATACTATATATATATATACATATATATATATTATATCATATATAATATATATAATATATAAATATGATACATATATATCACTTACTATATATATAATATTATTATAATATATCCTATATATATATTATATATATGATATATAAATATATACGGTGATACTATATATACATATATATATATATATATATAATATATATATACTATATTAATCTAATATATATACGTATATATATAATATGATTTAATATTATTATATTTTAATATATATTATATATATATATAATATATATATATATATTTACTATAATTTACTATATACTATATATATTTATATTATATTAGTATATATATATATAATAATACTAAAATTATTACTGATATATATATACAGAAAATACTAATATATATAAGTATATATATATATATCTATACTACTTTAATATTATATATAGCTATATATATATATATATATATAGTATATATATATATATATAAATACTATAATATATTTATATATATATATATTATATATAGTATAGATATATCATATATATATATATTAAGTAATAATATATAATATATAGAATTTAATATATTATATAATATATATATATATGGCTAATATATTTCGAGTTTCCCACAATCTAGTTAATATTAAGGTTATCCCAGGTGCGGGCAGGGATTAAACTCAAATGCACACCCACATACCACTTTCCCCAACTCGACCTTAACGGAAAGGGAGATTTCACCATGGATTATATATTTTGCAACTCCTAGTATTGATATTGATATAAGAAGATTGTGCTTGAGAAACATCAATTTTTCCTGCCTTTTCTGCTGAGAGTCTTTTCTCTCTTCATCATATATTAGTTCAGCATTGCTAAATGCTCCTCCTCACTGGAACACTAGTTGGGACGAGGCCAAGTATTTTTTCAATTACGTTAAGGGTGGGTAAACATTGTGCTTACTTTCCACCAACTGATAGATCATCATTTGTATTCATTTTTTTGTTCTTGGTGATAGTTTTTCAATCATTGCATCTACATCTTTTGGTAATGGCGGTGTGTTCTTGGTCACTACTGGAACTTTAGAAATCTTCCAGTGAATCTGTATTGATTTATTGAGTTACTTCTAGGAGGTGTTGGTTCTGTAAAATTGTCGTTTTTTTTCTTTATGAAAGGGCGAATTAATAGACTGTTTCGGATCTGCATCGACAAAGTGCCATCTTAACTTGTTCAGATCTGTGTACAAAAAACTTTGCCTTTATAACGGGGCAATATTAGTAAGTTGCAATAGTATGCAGGTTACTTAAATTTACCACAGAACCAGGAGCGTTTTCTAACTTCTATTTTAATTACTCTTTCATTTTTTTAAACCGTCATCTTTTTCATTTGAAGATGTTCAAAAAATACTTCCTTAGCGAGTAGAGATCAAGGTATACTGTCGGAGAAAAGAAGCTGTAGATGCGCTGATTTTTTTGGCATCCCTAATTTCATGTGACTCTCTTGTTTCAAATTATTATGAACATTCTGTGAGATCGTGAGTACATCATAACACAGGTTAAGGCGAGTGCAATGTCTCTCATATTAAAGTTGCGTTCAGATTCATCTTTTTAAGTTTTTATTATTAATATTCTATATCAAATTCTTTGACAATAAATATCCGCACAACATCTGCAAGGGAAAAGCGTGGATGCGGATGCGATCTTTAATAATGTGTGGATCCATTCGCGGGACGCGGATCGAGCGGATTGTTACCTGGCATCACTAATGATAATTATACTACGTAGTAATATATATATATTTATTATATTATATAGTAGTAGTAGTAGCTATATATAATATAGATATATACATATCTACTATATACTTATACTATATATATATCTATATATATATGATACTAATCATATATATACTATATAATATATATAATATATTATATATAATATATATAATTATAATAATATAATACTATATATATCTATACCTATATAGATATATATATATATATATATAGTACTATAAGAAGAGAGTTAAATGACGATAATAATTAATAAATAATATAATAAATATTTATAATGAATAATAATATAATAATAATAATAATGAATAATAATAATAATAATATAGATAATATAAATAATAATAATATGATAATAGTAATTAATAATAAAATAATAATAATAATAATACAGATAATAAATCAGTGATCAAGACACTTTAAACTGCTTTATAGTCATTATTCATTGATTTTATATTATTCATATAAGTTATATATATCATATTCATTTATTATTATTATTATATTATTATTGATTATTATTATATTTTATTATTATATATGTATTATTAATTATTTTTATTCATTATTATTATATTCATTATTATTATTATTATTATTATGTAATATATTGATTATTATTATTTATTATTCATTGTTTATTTGTTATTTGTAATTTGTTATTTGTTATTTGTTATTGTTATTGTTATTTGTTATTTGTTATTTGTTATTTGTTGATTTTTATATTGTTATTTATTTATTATTTATTATTTACTTATTTATATTTATATTTATCTATTTATTATTAGTTATTACATATTTACTTAATTTAATATTAAATATTTATAAATTAATTATTGTATTATTTATTAATTTATTATTTATTATAGCTCCTATAATTATTTTATTATATCATTTATTTTTTATTTTATTTATTTATTTATTATTTATTATTTATTATTATTTACTATTTATTATTTATTTTTTATTTTTTATTTTTTATTTTTTTTATTGATTATTTATTTTTATTGTTTTACTTATTTTTTTTTTTGTTTTATTTTTTATTTTTGTCTTATTTTATTTTAATTTTTTTTATTTTTATTTGTTTTGTTTTTATTTATTTATTTTTTATTTTATTTTTATTTTATTTTTTTTTTATTGTAGTTTTTTTATCTTTATTTTACTTATTTTTTATTTTTTTATTTTTTTTAGATTTTTTAATTTTTTTTCTTTTTTGTTTTTTTATTTTTATATATTTTTTTTATTAATTATTAATTATTAATTAATTATTAATATTATTATTCTGACTCTCGCATAGTATGGAGGTGTTCCGCTGTTTCTCTCTCTTGTGTTAAAGTGAAAATTTTCGCCCCTATGAACATTCCAATATTGTATATAAACAAAGAATGACAAGATTATCTCGGTTGTAATAAGCAAATATAACCCAAACAGAAATAACGGAATAAATAAAAAAGGTAAATTGATGAAAGTCAGCTTTAATGACTTAGTGTTTCCTGATGAATCCTCCACGACTAGTCAGGATGATGCCCTTATCCATACCTCACCCCCATCCCCTCCCACTCGTAGTCCTTTTTTCCAAGAGAACTTAAAAAATTCTCGAGCACAATGGACCTTAACTAGTCTATAAGCTTCCCGCAATATGGCATTTACTAAACTCTAAGAGCAGAAGGATGCTTAAATCGATCAACTAAAAAACAGAATGATTAAGTATCTATTATTATTATTATTATTATTATTATTATTATTATTATTATTATTATTATTATTATTTATTATTTATTATTATTATATTATTATTATTATTATTATTATTATTAATTATTATTATTATTTATTATTTATTTATAATTATTACTTATTAATTTTATTATAATTATAATTACCTAACTTTACATATTCACTTATTAACTACATTACTAGTATTATGCTATTTATATTTAATAATTACTTATTTATTATTTATTGTTCTATTAGTTTATTATTATTTATTAATTAATTTATTATTTATTATTTATTATTATTATTTATTATTTAATGTTATTGTATTATTATTATTTAATTATTTATTATTTATTATTAGTTATTTATTATTTAACTATTAATTATTATTATTTATTGTGATTATTATTAATGATTATTATTACCTTATTATTAATTATTATTATTTTTATTATTAATTATTATTATTAATTATTATTATTATTATTATTATTATTAACATTGTCATATCATTTATCATTATCATTATCATATGCATTTCATATAATTAATACTTAATACTTAATATTAATACTTAATATGTAATATTATGATTAATATTAATATTATATAATATTTAATTATTATATAATTGAACGTATTCAAGATGTATTAATCATTATCTAATATTAATTCATTATTTAATTGATTATTATTATTATTATATTATTTATTTTATTATTATTATTATTTTATTATTATTATTATTATTATTATTTTATGATATATTAGTATATTATTATTTTATTAGTTAGTATTATATTATTATATTATTATTATTATTATTAATTATTATTCATTAATTATTTATTATTATATATTATTTAAACTAATTATATACTTATTAATTATATTCATCATTATTATTATTGATTATGTATTTCATTATTTTATTATATTATTATGATTATGATTATGATTATATTATTATTATTATTATTATCCTATTATTTTATTATTATTATTGATGTATTTCTATTATTAAATACGACTTATAATTATTCATGATTATCTATGGTATTATTATTAGTATTATGTGATATTATTATTATTATTATTCATTATTTATTATTATTATTATATTATTATTATTATTATTATTATTTTAGAAATTTTATGTCAGCGTCTAATTTAATGTGAGATTTGCAATTTTGGAATGATACTGGGAGATCAGGATAAACTTTTCTCTTTTCAAAAAGTTGCAGAATGTGTTTAAAATTTAAGTAGGAGTAAAGGCCTGATGAAGTTTCTACTATTTGGTGTTCCTATGGTGTAAAGAGAAGGGAAAGATCATGTGACAGACTGTTACAAGGTAAGCTCCTACTTTATTATTTTAACTAAGTATTTACAAAGCAAATGAAAATGAAACGCTTAGGATGAACAAATTTAAATACAAAATATTACAGCATATTACAGGAACATGGAATTTAGTTTTAAAAATTTCTTTATTCGACTCTGATTTTTGTTTTTTTTTATTATATTTCAGATGTAAATAGAAAAAAACAAACATCATGTAAAATAACCAGCATTCAAATAAATTTATTTCCAAAATTAAATTAGCTATTAAAATTGGAGGAAAATTAGTCATTTTTTGAGAAAAATTGAAAAGGCACATTCTGAAGCTATAACATCCTTAACATTTAACAAAGACAATAGTCAAGTTTTGTCTACCTCCTTTGATAACACAATAAGAATCCATGGTTTAAAATCAGGCAAAACATTAAAAGAATTTATATAGTATATAACGTATATCAAGGTATATAATATCTATAGTATATAAGATCTATATAGAATATACTATAATTATCATATATAATATATATATATATAGATTAGATATATAGATATAGATATAAATATAATATAATAATATACTATTGTATAATATATATTATAGTATTATTATATATAAGTAATATTATAAGATATTGAAATAAATTGGATTTAAAGTTAAAATTACTAAAGATAGAATATATATATATGATATATAATATTTTTTTTAAGTATATATAATGTATAAAAAATATTAAATATATCTTACGTGTTAACCTGAATTATTATATATATATAATATATTATATATATATATATATATATATAATATCATAGTATAGTAATATGATATTGCCAATATAATGATATTTATTCATATATAATTAAATCTATATATATATCATATATAATATATATATATATACTAATATATATATATATTTTTGCAATATTTGTGTGCATGTATAAATTATTTCAAATTGAATGTTTCAAAAGTATAATTAAAAGAATAAATAAATAGGCCAATTATATAAAAAGTTAAAAATATTTCGAAGAATTTAATGTAAATTAAATGGAAATAAAAGGTCACATTCTTCGATCACACATCTATTCACTTCTTTTAAAATATCTTTTTTTTAATCGATTGCAAAAAGCAAACGAATGCAGATAATCAAATTGCAAAATGCAAATGACTTTGGTCGAACATAAAGGCAAATCTCAAACAACGCAAAACTTTTTATAAAAAAAATTTTTGCCTTTTTAATTCTCAAACACAGAGTTAGTTTCGATTTTGTTTTTCAAACAGTTCAGAAACTTTCGGATTAAACAAAACTTGTTCGCAATACAGAGAGTTTGGATTTTCCGTTTGGGAAATAAAATTGTTCAGAAACTTGCATGTATTAATGAATGTAAAATATCCCGGGAGTGTAATTTAGATTTTTGAATAATAATAATAATAATAATAATAATAATAATAATAATAATAATAATAATAATAATAATAAAATAATAATAATGACATAATAATAATGCATATAATAATAATAATAATAATAATAATATTATTATTATATAATAATAATAGTAAGAAGAAGAAGAAGAAGAAGAAGAAGAAGAAGAAGAAGAAGAAGAAGAAGAAGAAGAAGAAGAAGAAGAAGAAGAAGAAGAAGAAGAAGAAGAAGAAGAAGAAGCAAGAAGAAGAAGAAGAAGAAGAAGACAGAAGAGAGCAAGAGAAGGAAGGAAGACAGACAGAAAGGTCAAGAAGAAGAAAGACAAGAAGAAGAAGAGAAGGAAGAAGAGAAGACGAAGAAGAAGAAGCAAGAAGAAGACAGAAGAAGAAGAAGGAAGAACGAAGACGAGATAGAAGAAGAAGAAGAAAGAAAAGAAGAAGAAGAAGAAGAGGAGAAGAAGAAGAAGAAGAGAGAAAGAAGAAGAAGAGAAGAAATAGAAGAAGAGAAGAAGAAGAAGAAGAAGAAGAAGAAGAAGAAGAAGAAGAAGAAGAAGAAGAAGAAGAAGAAGAAGAAGAAGAAGAAGAAGAAGAAGAAGAAGAAGAAGAAGAAGAAGAAGAAGAAGAAGAAGAGGAAAGAGAAAAAGGGAGAAGAAGAAGAAGAAGAAGAAGAAAGAGAAGAAGAAGAAGACAGAAGAAGAATCAGATGAAGAAGAAGAAGAAGAAGAAGAAGAAGAAGAAGAAGAAGAAGACCTCAAATAAATTAAAATGAAGAATATGTAAAACGTCTATAATATTAGCAAATTTTCCTATTTCTTCACATATTTTACATCTAGATTTAATTTGTAAACTATAAATCCCCAAACTATATCAATAACAGTGAATGGCGTTTGAAATACTACACAATCTTACCATACAACTGCCTTCTTTTGTCATTCTACGAATCTTAGAATTGAGAAACGTCCAAATTTGATCGGGATTTGTTTCAATAAAACTGGAACACAAAAAGCTTTTAAAAAATCTTTTAATAATTGCAGTGATATTGTTGAAAGGTAGATTTAATATTTATGATTGTTAGTGCAATTGTTGATCGAATTTATAAGATGAAATATCTTTTCTGAAATTCTTGAAGAAAAAGCTTCGAAATGTATTAAATATGAAATGAAAGATGCAATGAAAAACAAATTTAAAGATTTAGATGAGTGATTTGGGAATGTTGAAAGTCATCATTTTAAACCTCAACAATTTCTTCTTAAAAAAGAAATTCTGTGAGTGAGCATACATCTTCATCAACGTCAACACATTCATCTGATCTAAGATCTGCTACTTCAAAAGATTTTAAGTTATAAGTTATTATACTAAATAGAAAAGGAAATTGGGAGGAAAACCAAAATGGGGAAAAAATATAATAAGGAATATAAAACCAACAAAATATCTACAGTAAGTAAAGAATAGAAAAATTATCTAAAAGAAAAATCAATTTCTCCAAAGACTTGAGAAGAGGAAATTTTGCAGTGGTAAAGTAGTAAATAAAGAAAAGTTTCAACACATCACATTTATAACAATAAGAGAATTTGAAGTTCTTGCTTCATCAATACACTCAGAAAGGCTTTTCTGGAGCTGGTAATGTATTTGGAGAAAAAAATTCACGAATTACACCTTAATATATAGAGAACAAATCTTTTTTCTGGATCATAATAATCCAACATTCAAAAAAATTTATTTTCAAAGTTAATTAAATTAATTAGGAAAACTGGAGGAAAATTCGTAGCTTTTTTTCAGTTTATTTTATAATGTTGAATTTATAAATATTGAAATTATAGTTACGAAAATAGAGGGGGAAATAGTCAGGTTTGTCTAATACTTATTTTATTATATTGAATAAATACATATTGAATGCATCTGACTGTTAACCTAATTGTTAAACATACTCGCATTTTGAAATAGATATGTTGGCAATAGCCTATGCCTTATATAGCTACATATAAGACACGGATCCATTGGCAAAGATGAAATGTCATTTAAACATTTAATATACGCTAGAAAAAGCGCTTCTGTAAGATCCTGTCGGATGTACTTTGGTCCCGATCGTAACCGGATCTTTGAGAACGATTGGATCCAGCCGGAACCGGAACCAATATCCTATATATATATATATATATATATATATATATATTATTTTTATAAGAGATATATATATATAATATTATAATATTATATTATTATATATATATATATATATATATATTATATATATATATTATATATGATACAGGCGCGGCTCGTCATAAAATAATATTGGTAGTTGCAATTTTACATTTTACTTCACACACACACACACACACAACACACAGCACACACCACCACACACATTATATTATATATATATATATATATATATATATATATATATATATATATATATATATATATATTGTTATATTTATGTATGTATAAATGTATATCTATATGAATGTTTAAAAGTATAATTAAAATATATAATATATACTATATAATATCTATATATATATTTGTATCATATTATATATATATATTATATATATATATATATATATATATATATATATATTATTATATATTATATATATATAAGTATGTGTGTGTGTGTGTTGTGTGTGTGTGTATGTGTGTGTGTGTGGTGTGTGTGTGTGTGTGTGTGTTGTGTGTGTGTGAGTGCGTGTGTGTTTCAAAAAAGTGTAGAGCATTGATGACCCGTAAAAGCATTAATCTTAGAAAAAAGTAAAGAAGTTTTCACGCAATTATTTTTATATCGTTATGTTACTTACTTTTAACAATTTTATTTAAAAAGGAAAGTCCAAATTTATCAATCACCTTATTATTAAAAATTATTATTAAAATCGATCGAAAGCATTGCTAACCCCATGGTCGTTTCTAAGAAAGGTTTTAATCCTTTTAAAATAAGGAAAACAGCGCTCACTTCGGACGTTGTCATCGGAATGGTTATTAAAAATTTTAATAGTTTCACACTTTCACTAAAAGTGGCTTCCCAAGTGATTTCAGTATGGAATCAACATAAAGCTATGGCTCCAGACATAGCAACGAAATTCTTCTAAGTATATTTAAAGATTAGTTCTGTTTTTAAAAAGTTTTGGTTTATGAATGAAAGTGACCAGCTTACAGTGTTTCATTTACATTTTTTCTCAGGAAAGATGGCGATCCATCACTGAGGAAAACATTTCGCCAGCAAAATAACGTGGGCAAACAATTAAAATGTTCGTGAAGAACGTAAATCTATCTTTTTTATCTGACGAAATAATTATGTCACATATCTCTTTAGCCTCTCGATTTAATTCGGAGATATCCGTTTTTTTTCTCTTTTTTCTAAGTTTTGTATTGTCTCCTGGGACTCTTCCCTTATTAAAAGAATTTTCCACTCAAAATTATCATTGAACATCTTGATACTGAGGGGATCAGTGACCCTTTTTTGCAGCCGGCCATAAAAAAAAGTTTACTGATTTTATGAAAAAAAGAATGCACAATTTAAATTTAAAATCTACCCTCAATAATTCTTAAGTGGTGACCTGGACGCCCAGGTTTAATTGTATTTACGTCTTTGAATTTTCACTGCCCCATGTCTAATTAATATTAAAACATTCTTTTATTTCGTCAATATTTTCAAAAACTGTATTACAGATTTGAATGAAAGTTCCACCGGTTGAGATTGAGCGAAGGTAGCAGAAGATATTTTGCACAAAGATGTTATCTTCCCACAGGTATTTTCAAAGTTTACGTTAAAGCCAAAAATCATATTTAACAATATAAACCACACACTAAAAAATCCTTTAAATCTTTTCTCCCCTTACCCTAACCGTCACCTCTCCTCCCACCCTTATTCCAAACACCATCAATATCACCACCTCCAATACCCTCCCTTTTAAGTACATTCTCAAACCTCACACGCACATCATAAATCATAGCCCCTCTACTTCACAATGCATTTACAAGATCCCTTGCCTTAACTGTAATAGCTCTTATATTGGAGTAACTCATGATTCCATCGCAGACAATATTAACACAAATATGATCTTACAGACAACCCACTCTGCCCCTCACCATACACTAGAGCCTCCAAAACCAACCAAAATAGATATCACATCACTATGACACTTTACTAGATTTGTGAACATAGTAACAATCTCAAGCACCTTTAGCAAACTTCCAGAATCGTTTCTGTCTAACAACACAAAAAACTTTACATACCAAGAAAAAAACGAGCTCTCTAAAATTGATCCCATCTTAAAGCAACATCTTTGAAACTCCCACCATTTTTTAAGAAATTAATTCCAAAACTTTCTAATATTACTTGATTTTTAAGATTCCTTGTATATTAATTAAGTTAATTTTTAGATTTATAATTTAGTTCTTTATTAACAATCATCTGACAGAGGGCCTCCTTAGGCTGAAAGCTAATGTGAATAGACTCTACTAAATAATTAGTACAATAATTTTAAAAATTTAAAAGGATTTTGAAATCCTTCCTTTAGTTTATTTTTTACCTTAAAGGCATTTAACATTAATATATTATACAAGCGTCTCAAGCTTTACGTTTAAATATATATATATATATCCTATAATATATATATATATATTATATATATTATATATCTACTATATATATATATATAGTATATAATATATATATATATATTATATATATTATTTCAGTGAAGAATTATTTTTTTAAACAGAAATTGAACTCCTCACAACTAAAAATAAAATCAATTCCTTATTTTAAACAAAATTATATTACTTATTATTATTATTATATTATTATTTTATTATTATTATTAATTATTATTATTATTATTGATTATTATTATTATTATTATACTTATTATTATTATGTATTATTATTATAATTCATTTATTATCTATTACAAAATGTCAATTAAACAAAAATATCAGGGAAACAAAAAAATGTTAAAATTTTGATTTTGCTTTCAAAAAGTATGGGGTTATGACGTAATTGTGAGGGATGGGGGAAAAGCTTGGAAGGGGAAAATTTGTCGCCAATTGCCCTACTTTACGATATATATATATATAATAAGTATATATATATATCAGGTTATCATATATATATATATATAATAATAATATATACATATATATATAATATATATATAGTATATATACTATATATATACTATATAATAATAATAGTAATAATATATAATTATATATATAATATATATACTATATATATATATATATTATATATATACCTATATGATGAGTCAGAGATTGAACGATAATTAAATTTTCAATAAAGTACTTCAATATCACATCTTTATTCACCATATTATAGGCTTAGTATTATTATTATATTATTATTATTATTTATTACTTATTATTGATTATTATTATTATATATTATTATTATATATTACTTTTATTATTATTAATTTAATTATTATTATTATTATGTATTTTATTTATTATTTATTATTATTATCTATTATTATTATTATTCTCGGTAGGCTTATACAGTATATAATATAAATTGTATGTAAATATCTACATATATAAGCCTCTCTTATATACAATTTCAATATAAAATTCATTTACACTTTTAATATTATTAATAATTTTTCTAAAGATAAATAGCAACTAACACGACACACTTGTCAGCCGCCGGACGAAGACTAAGCAAATATAAAAAAAAAACAATTTTAAAACGGAGCGAATCCTTTGTATATCGTTCATTTTTCAAAACGTGAGTTGAAGCATACCTTGCAAAACGCTGTTTTAAGATATTTGGCTAGTGGGTAAATTACATTTCTACGTTTTTCATAACTACTTTTCGTTCATTAGCAGAGGATATTTAGTTTTAATATAAAGTTGCCATTATTTATTGCACACTCGAATAGTCCAAGCCTTATGTAGACAGCGTTATATATATATATATATAGTATATAGTATATATATATATCTTATATATATTATATATAATATTAATATTATATACATAAATATATATATATATATTATATATGAGAAAATGGTGAACAATTTTCTGACAAATAATTAAAAAACAAAATAATGCGTTGATATAGGAACAAAAAGGTCGTTGGTCGTTGTTCAAAAGTGGTCGTTGCACAAACATGCAACGAAGGCAGGAGCCGCCACTGATTATACAATATATATATATTAATATATAGTATATATATATATATATATACTTATATATATAGTATATATATTATATATATAGACTATATATAGTTTATATATATTATATAATATATATAATATAAATTTATAATATATATATATATATGTATATATATATTATATATAATATATATATATATAATATATATAGTAATATATATTAATAAATATATTAAATATATATATATATATATATATATATATATATATATATTATATACATTTGAAAAAATCAATAAATACATAATCAATAATATAATAATAATTAATAATAATAATGAATAATAATAATAATAATAAATAATAATGAATAATAATACTAATATTAATATAATATAATATATTAATAATAATAATATTAATAATAATAATAATAATAATAATATTAATAATAATAATAATAACAATACCAATAACAATAACAATAACAATAACAATAACAATAATAACAATAACAATAACAATAACAATAATAACAATAACAATAACAATAACAATAACAATAACAATATTAATAATATTAATAATATTAATAATATTAATAATAATAATAATAATAATAATAATAATAATAATAAATTAATTAGCTTTCTTCTTAGCTTTCAAAGGAAAAAGAATTCGACGAAGCGACTCTGAGAGGAAAGTCCGACGCTCTTACCTTTGAACCTCCAGGATGGCTGTAAGCCCCCTACTTTAGAGTTTTTCAGACTTATGGACACCAATTCTGAGAAGTGGACATGATTTTTCTTCTGGAGAAGTTTAGATGAAGTAATTTGTGTCTTTTTTTAGAACTTTTTTGACACATTTGTGAAGTTACTTTATATGTTAAATTTTAAATTATTTTTGGCTATTATTACATCGTTTTATTATATTGTGGAACTATTAAGAAAATATTAATAATAATAATAATAATAATAATAATAATAATAATAATAATAATAATAATAATAATAATAATAATAATAATAATAATAATAATAATAATAATAATAATAATAATAATAATAATAATAATAATAATAATAATAATAATGATAATAATAATAATAATAATAATAATAATGTTTGCCTATTTGCGTGCCTGTATAAATTATTTTAAATTGAATACTTCAAAAGTAAAATTACCAAAGTAAATAAATAGGGCAATTATATAAAAAAGTAAAGAATATTTCGAAAAATTAAATGTAAATTAAATGGAAACAAAAGACACATTCTTTGATCACATACATCTCTTCACTTCGTTTTGCAATCTTTTTTTTCAATCAATTGCAAAAGGAAACGAATGCAGATAATCCAATTGCAAAATGCAAATGACTTGGTCGAACATAAAGACAAATCTCAAACAATACCAAACTTTTGTTAAAAAAAATTTTCTGTCTTTTTAATTCCCAAAACACAGTTAGTTTTGATTTGTTTTTCGAACAGTTCTGAGACTTTCGGATTAAACAAAACTTGTTCTCTATACAGAGAGTTTGGATTTTCCGTTTAGGAAATAAAATTGTTCAGAAACTTGCTTGTATTAATGAATGTAAAATATCTCAGGAGTGTAATTTAGAGCAATAATAATAATAATAATAAATAATAATAATAATAATAATAATAATAATAATAATAATAATAATAATAATAATAATAATAATAATAATAATGAATAATAATAATAATAAATAATAATAATAATAATATATAATAAATAATAATGAATAAATAAATAAATAATAATAACATAATAATATAATAATAATAATCTTACTTATGCGAATAGACTTCAGAAACTATGCAGATACCTTAGCCTGCATATTTTTCTCTTCTTTTTCATAATAATAATAATAATAATAATAATAATAATAATAATAATAATAATAATAATAATAATAATAATAATAATAATAATAATAATAATAATAATAATAATGTAAATTTTTACATTTAGAGCCCCTACTCCGATTTTCAACGGTTTTTTTTTTAAGAATAAACTGGAAAGGCATTAAAATGAAGAATTAACGTAAAATGAAATCTGTAAAACGTTAACATTATTTATTGATTTTTAAAATGTTCCCATTTTTTCACATATTTACCTCTAAATTTAATATGTAAACTAAACTATAAATCCTTAAACTATATCAATAACAGTGAATGGCCTTTTAATTAGGACACAATCTTACCATGCAACTGCCTTTGTCATTCTACGAATCTTAGAATTGAGAAACGTCCAAATTTGATCGGCATTTGTTTCAATAAAACTGGACACAAAAAGCTTTGAAAATACTTTTTAATGAAGGCAGAGATATTGAAAGGTCGATTTAATATTTCTTTTTATTAGTGCAATTGTTGATCAACTTTTAAAGATGAAAATTCTTTTCTGAAATTCTTGAAGAAAAAGCTTCGAATTGTGTTAAATATGAAATGAAAGATACAATGAAGAACAAATTTGAAGTTATAGATGAGTGATATTTGAGTGGACAGTCATCATTCTTGACCTCAACAAATTCCTCTCAAAGTAGAAATTCTGAGAGTGAGCATACATCATCAACGTCATCACATTCATTTGATCTAAGATCTGCTATCTCCAAAAAATTTTGTTATTATACTAAACTGAATAAGGAAATTGATAGGAAAACCAAACAGAGAGAAAAATATAATAAGAAATATAAAACCAACACAATACCCATGTAAAGGATAGGAAAATTATTTTAAAGAAAATTCAACTTCTCTAAAGACTAAAAAAATGGAAGCTTTGCCGTGGTAAAGTAGTAAAAAAAGAGAAGTTTCAATACATCAGATTTATAAAAGAAGAGTATTTTAAGTCCTTGCTCTATCAATAAACTCAGAATGGCTTTTCTAATGCTGGTTATGTATTTGAAGTGAAAATATCGCGAAATACACCTTTTATATATTGTTTATGACGATGGTGAACAAATGGTTTTTCTGCAACATAATATTCCAACATTCAGATAAATTTATTTCGAAAAATAAGTTAGAGAAATTAGAGGAAAATTAGTTTTCTTCGGCCGTAGACGATTCTTGGTAATTTTACTAGCGAATTATGTAAAAACTGTATATATATATATATATAATAGTTGTCAGGGAACCTTATACCTATCAACATTCGTTATATCATTATATTACCTTTTTCAATAGGATTTATTATAACTTATATAAACGTAACCCACTCACATAGGATTTTATATATGAAGGGACTACGTCACCTAGGAGGGTCCATTTCGGGTGAAAATCTTATTATTTTTAGTATAATATCTATACCCTATTTTCATTTTTATTGTAATATGTATGTATTAAAGAAAAGAATTTTAACATTTTTTACGAAAACCATTGTGTTAAAATATTTTGCTGTAGATATATTTTTTTAACAGCATTTAAATTTTACCTTGAGATCTTAAATTTATTATATTAATAATCATCTAGTGAAATACTGGTTGCTGAGGAAATCTTAGTATTTTCACATGCTGTATCAGAATTGTGAGCAAATTTGAAAAATTTAGGTTAATGAATATTTAATACTAAAAATCTACAAGTCTTATGTTATAATTTTTCTTCTCACTTTTTTAATGATCCTTCTTGATCAGCGAAAGAAGAGCGGTTAAAATTAAAGATTTCATTGTTTACTAAGCTCTAAATAGAAAGACCGATTAGTAATAAGGTTAGATTTTTCATGTCAAAGAAATTTTTATTAAAAAATGTGAAATGATCTGTCTGTATATCGCGATCTTCCTTATCTTCATTATAGTAACCAAAATTTACACAAGTTTTTTCTATCAACACTATTTTCTGTATCACATTGAAGGACATTAAATGAGTTTCTTAAATAATTTGAACGAAAAGAGGTTATTGCTTGGTTATTTTCAGTAGATTATTACTGTTCATAGGGTTGAACTACTTTAAACACACTGTGTTAATGTAAACATTTTATAGAGCTAAATACAAAGTTTAGGTAGATCATATTTCTTGACTTGGACTTTACAAAATATTTTCTATATTCATTGTAATGGTTGTGGGGGGAGGTATAATCCAACATCTCCATTACTGAACCCCAGAATACTTTATCCTATAACCAGCAACTTAATGTACTCCTGGTTTATCTTCTTGTATTCTACTTCTTATTTTTAAAGACCCCTCAAATAATACGGTTTGTTATTAGATTAGATTGAGGAAAAATAATTTAATTCTATTTAACACTTGAAAATTCCTATGCTAATGCATCAAAGGTATACATTTATTTAGGTATTTTACTTCACAGGTTCTGGTAACGCATTTTATATATTTATGCAATTAACTTTTATTAGGAGTTTTAGGTTCTTATCCGGTGTAAGAGTTCATGTGGAAGTTCATTCCCAAGTAGAGCGCGCCGTATACTGATGCCATAAGTGATTATGGGCGAAATTTAATTTCTAGTCCTCAAATTTTGTAATTTCTATGCGATAGAGAGTAATTTTTATCTTTTTATACATATACACCATGATTCATCTTAAAACCTGGCGTCACAATAGACTCTAATTGGAAAACAAGAAAGTATATCATTTTCAATTTTAGTCTAGTTACAATAATATGATCTATTTTTAATCTCTTATATTGAAGAAGATAACATAATTGTTATTCCGCTAAGTATTCTGAACTGTGGGACTTCTGGGATATTCATAAATTTGTATACTAAATTGAGTTGAAAATCTAAAGATTCTACTATTATCGTCTATGAGGAGATGACCTCCAACAATGACGTATATCTACAGCTTTAATATGTTTCGGGTTGTTCCATCCATTCTAACAAAGCTAAAGTATCTATGGAATCCTCAAAATCTTCTTCGTAATCAAGATCTGAAATATCCATATCAAGAAACCAATCGAAAATTATCGTAGATCCTCTTGGCTGTAATTCTAATGATAGCGCTTGCATCGATAAACAGTAAAATTATTTACAGAGGGATACAAATATTGTTCTATATTTATAATTTTATTCGACGGATTCTGTACAAAATATAATTCTATTCTCTACTTTGTGCTTGGTGAGTCGGGAGAGGACAGAGTTCCATCTAATTGTTCGCATGTTCACGTAGGCCATTTCTGTTGAATCGATATTGTTCTTTACACACTATAACAAGTATCTTCATTTATTTCATATGATTGTCTCATAGATTAAGAAAGGAAGAGTCTTGTTTGTTCTTCTAGGTGATCTATCTTGATTAGAAAAACTTGGTTGATTCATTATGAAATCCGCTATACTGGTGTTTTAAGTAATATAGCTTCCTCATATGTTACCGTTATACATTATTACAATGGTGAAAAAGTGTTAGGTTTTAATTTTTATTAGTTTGATACAAATCTTCGACATTTTTTTCTTCTCTCTCGGTTTCACTAACTTTTCTTCATTGGTGGTGAAAGCTATTTTTTGTAGTTTAATCAATATTACGTTTATGAATGATGAGGAATAGATATTACACTGATTTTTACTCCATATAGATGGACGAAAGTTAAGAAAATTATTGAAGATTAAACTAATGTCTCTAAAGGAATGAGAATGAAACTATCAACAAAGAACGTTTTAAAAATATAACAAAACTAATGTCAAAAAATATTTTTCGCCCTATAGATAATCTGTCCTTAATTGACTTATCTCTTTTGGCTCAATATTTTCTATGTTTGTTTTTTAGTATTTAAAATTGGTCACTATTTTTTCTGCAATTTAAATTTCAAAACCTTTGATATACTATATCGTTGTACTTTGTTTTACTTTTAGACTAAAATTCTTCCTACTAAAAATACACATTTTTTCCTAGGATTTAGTTTTTGTACTGATCATAAGATAAGAAAGCATTTAGTCGATATCTAAAGATTTTTCACAACATATGTTCAAACTATAACTAATAATATTCTAAAGACTGTAATTAATTAAATGATATATTTTTTAAAATTTGCTTTAACAAATATTTGATGTTCACAAATTCTCTAAAGTTTGTAGTGGGCATTATTCTACTGGCGCTAATCTTGTATTACTAAAGGTTTTAATACATATATTTCCCTCTTAATTAATGTGTCAGAGTATATTTGAACACTACTGAGGGGTAGTTTTTCTTCAGATAATTTTCTTTAAATTTTTTTCATCAAGTTTATTTTGTGTTAATAATGTAAAAGAAAAGTATTTTTTTATATATATAGTTTATTATTATTTAAAAAAAAAAATTAATAATATAAATAAAATAATAACTATTAAAATATCTTCACTATATTAAAAATTTATATTAAATATTCTTTAAAAAAGTATTAATATCATTTATATTATTATTAATTTTAAATTACTATTAAGTATATTAAATTATTAATTATTGAGCATATATATTATTATTACATATATTATAATAAGAATGTTTATTTGCATTAATTTATAAAACAAAAATTAATTACTTTGTCATTAAACGTTTTCCTAACAGAATCACCAAAGTATATATTGATAACACTCTGATAATTCTTTTTAAATGGGGTCAATTAAAACAGCTATCAAATTCATCAGAGAGCACAAACAATAGTTTTACTGAATTTTTTAACTGAGAGTTGTTACAATAATCTATAGAAGGCTATTGATTTTGTTCTAAAAAAATCATAAAATCATCATAAGAATTCAAATACAAATATTAAATAAATATTGTCTTATAGCGGATTATTTAAAATCTACTGTTAATTTCAAAAAATGAGTTTAATTAATCCAATCAGCAATTAAAAAAAAAAATTTTACACTGATTAAAAATTTATTATTCATTATTACTAATTAAATGAAAACTATTTCTAACTCAAGCTTAATATTGGAATCTGAGTATTCACTCACAAAGACACACTAAGTTAAATATAAACTATTATAAACAATGAACTCTTTACGAAAAAAAAATAAAAAATCTAGAAAAAATTATTTTTAATTATTTCATTAAGCTCTTTTTTGCTTACTACATTAAACAATTTACAATAGAGAATATTTAGAAATATACGAATCATTTTTCCAAAATGCTGGTGCTATTTTAATACTGATTAAATTGAAAGGTGACATATCTTTAGATTATGTCAATCTGATAATACATTGGTTATAAATGGTTATATGATAGTCTGTTTTTTATTTATATATGTCTTTACGGACATAGTAAGAGGTTATAGATAAAAATGGGATATTGTTTCCTTCACAACTGTTCATTAGGTTCATTACACTTCTTGACAATAATCTGTACTAAATAAATAAAAAAAACCAAAGGAAAGAATTTGTAAATACAAATAAAAAAAGAAAAGGAACTAGGTTTATGATTTCTTTCTTTGTTCTATCACAAAATTCGTTAGAACTATAATGTACTTCTAGATTAATGCATACAACCTAATATTGATATGGCTTTTGCTCTCTTATCTAAGAAGAGAATAGTAATTTCACTCATACTACAACTCTATGTATTCATAAGATATCCTATATTAGCTCTCTTTTGTGTCGTCAAACAACGGTGAAATATAATTACTCAAACTATGTACTGTTCTACAACGTTATACTTTTTTATATAAGTTCTGTATATTTCTAAAGATATTCAAAATGTTATCAATAATATTAAAGTTCTGTTCTATATAGGTGGTCTCGATATGTGATGAAACATTTTTTTTATTGAGAACATAGTTTGTGTTGCACTGAAGGCAATTTTCTACATAAATTTTGTTCACAGAATGGATAATGAAGATTATTAAATAAATTCTCTGTTCTTTTAGAGCACATTAATTATTCTATCATGTTCCATTGTGTTCAGTAGACACACTTATTAGCGCTAAATGCCCTCGTGATTCTTCATTAGAACATTTTTCCTGATGTTCAATACAAACTGAGGAACATTGAATTTATTTTATGTTACTGTTGCCTAAAATTTTAAGATTTGCTTCTAGGTTCTCTGACCTTTTTTGACCTTTTAAACATTTTTAAATGGGAATGATTTTTTTTTTTCCTTTTTAAATTTGAACACAATTTTTTCACACTCCAACCATCAATTAAAAAAAAAGAAGAAAAAATCCTTTAGTTTAGGATTCGTTTGATCTCTATTTTTTTTACTCTCTGTTTGTTACAAGTTACCTAAAAAAACAAAAAACACAACTTCACAACTTATGGCCATTTTTGTGGCCACATAAAAAAAAACGAAATAATTCGGAATTTCTACTTTTCGCAAATTTTCTACGGGTCAAGGGTCATTTCCCTTTTTGTTCTTACGATTTTCAAAAAATTTTAATTATATATACTCTATACTTTGCGAGATAAATAATTAAATACATAATTAAAGAAAGAGAAGGAGGAAACAAAAAATATGCAGTAATTAAAAGAAAATAATTAAACTAACAATGTAATTAAAAGAACAAAACAACACACAAACAAAAACATATATATAGTAGGTATTTAACACTACAACATAATACAACACACACCAGAAAATATATCTATACGTAGTATGTATTATAGTATATATATAATATATATATAGAGGTATAAAGATTATATGTATAAGTTTAGACATAATATATTACACATTTTTATAATTTATATATAATATCATATATATATATTATCGCTAGGATGTGTTTGTGAATGTGTATAGCGGAAAGAGCGAGGAAAAGAAAGCTTGCAAATGCATTATTCGGTTACTGGGACAAGTTCAATATTTTATCGGTCATACACATCAGATAGACCGCTCATTCACCGAGCAATCGAGCACTTTTTATTTTCTAAATTTTGGGACAGTCGTATCATGCTGTTTAGAAATTTGGGTCAATGCTCGAGGTCTTTTTGTTTTGGACTTTTGGCGATTGCAGTTAGTCTGTCCGCTTTCTGCGCTCACAATTATTATACATCTTCACTACACTCTTAGCTATTTTATCAACAATCTATATGTATATTGAGTATTATGGAATTAATTATTATCTCTCAGTAATTTTTTCTTCATACTAATTCTCCTGTCACTGATTCGTATTCATTGCTTTGATTCTATCCTGAGCGTGTATATCGATATTATTTTACTTACACTTGGAGTTATAATCAGAAACTCCGAATTCTGCGACATTACTTTAAGTTAGCTCCAACCACAAATATCTCTCAAATGAGCATTGTATTTAATGAAACGCTCTGAGAGTTCTACTGATTTTTTTAACGATGTTGGTACTATACTTTTCAGGTATACGCGGCATCTAATTACTTTAATGTAGTACGGGAGTATCATAAAACCGAGCCTAAAAAGAGCTTGTGTTCCGGAATCACAGAAGAAGGATTAGCTGAGTACTAAACATTAACCTTTTAGAAGACTATTGGCAAAAAAATTAATTAACTAACTTTAATTAATTATTTTAAAGGTATATCTTTAGATTGGCACATTCTTATATGTATACGGCATTTGTTAATTAAAACCTCTCTCTCAAATTAAGGGGGTCTCCTCTTTGGGGCAAAATGATTTCTCTTCTTCTTCTATTCTTGAAAAACTTCCGACAGGAACCATACATCACAAAATACAATCAAATAGATTTTTTCATATTCATTTTTCTTAATGGTTTTGCTTTAAAAAAAAACAAAAAAAAAAAACAAAAAAAAATAACAAGTAAATAATGAAGACAATGTCAAATTTGCAAAAATAAAATTAATTATTTAATATATTCTTCTATATTATTCAAAATATCTAGCTAAAGTCCTTTGTCTTTTTATTTTTAAGCACAATCACATTAACAATACAAGTAGCCTGTTTTTCTAATGGATTTTTATGGTGTTAAGATTTTCCTGTCCCTTTTCTGTGATAGGCAGGCTTTCCTTTAAGGCTGTTAATGTATTGGGAGCATTAACATGTATGCTTTACTAGAACTGTAATACTTTTTCATATTCATTATTTGTGTATTTATTATTCGGTAGTTATGATTACCACTTTAGATGTATATTAACTTAGTTTGCTTCTTGCCATTATTAACTTAAGTCTCCCGAATCCAAAATGATGAAAAAATATCCATTTGTATATAACTCTCTATTCTAAATTTAACTTTATCTTTTAATGTAGGTCTGTAATATATTTTTGTAATATAAAAATAAAATACATTTTGCTTTAAGCCTTAACAAAAACAAAAGAGGTTCTGGTTGAAATTCAATGAGGTTTTCCCTCCACTGGACACAGAGGTTCGTCTACTGAATGGGTTGTTGATAGGTCTGTCACACATCATGGCCGTCTGGATAGGAAATGAGAGATATTGAAAGTTGTCGGCCTTGCGTACTCACAAGTTTCCAGGTGCGTGATGGGTCAAATATCTCTTCCTTACGAGCCTGCGATCATGTACAGGGTCTATTACTGGGTGTCTGGAACTCAATGTACAGGAAATAAGATATGAACATTAGCGCCATTCCGGCAAGTCACGCTGTCGGCCTTAGTTTGCTCGGTGTTTTAATTATTTAACTAGCTCATCATGGGGTGTCCATCCAACACTCCGGTTATTATCCCTCTAATGCCCGACCATAGGTGATTTTGAAACTGCATTAATGTTCCATATTTATTTCCCTTCCATTCACATAGCATACAAAAATGGGGTCTACAAAAAACTCCCATAAAAAAAAACCTGTATAGATAAAAAAAACAAAAAAATTATCACTCATTGTAATCTAAATTTAAATAGATCATTAGTTACAAATTAGTAATTTAGTTAAACATATTTCGATTAAATTTAATAGTATTATGATTTCCAAGATATATCAAAAAGTTTTACAAGGATATCTATAATCTTCACCATTCTTCATGAACAAAATTATAGATCAGAGTTACCACCTTATTAATTAAATAATTCATTGATTAATTAATAAAATTACTTTATATTTTTCTCTAAACTTTCAGTTTTTTACTTCAAAAAATGAATCTACATCACTAACATATTCAGACAACGATATATTATATATACTATACTTTATATAATAATATATTATATTTATATATATATATATATATATACTTATTATATATGTATATATATATATATTATCCTATTCTTATATTATTATCATATAATAATATATATTTATATAATATCTTATATATATATATATATAAATATGTTTCATATATTTCATAAAATTATATTTATATTTCTTAATATATTCATCAAAAATTATATTATATAAATTATAAATATTAATTATAAGAAATTATATTATAATTTTATAATTACCACTTTTTATTGAAGTCTAAATAAGTATAAATTATTTATTGTAGGAAATTTATTCTAGTTGACAACAGTTAGTTAAGTCATTATAATTATTATTATTATTATTATTATTTATTATTATTATTATTATTATTATTATTATTATTATTATTGTAATTATTATTAATTATTATTATTATTACTCATGAATTTTACTTGCAATCTTTTCAATAATTGAATATTGATTGCGAAAAGAGTTATAAAATTTTATTGAGTGTCAATACTAGTCAATATGTTGTTGTTAGATTATCTATTTTGTTTTATCATTGTTATTATTCTTAAGTTTTTCATTATAAAAATTAAAGTTAATATAATAATTTTTACAATGGACGATATTTACCGTGAACTTATTATTAATTTGATTAATATTATGATATTATAAAAAGTCTTTCGGCTATAGATAATTTATAAATTAGGTTTATATAAAATAATCATTACAGGGTGACACTATTTAGGTAAAAAGGGGTAATATATTAATTATTTAAAGCAATCATGAAATTAATATTGTTCGAGGCATTTCAGGTTTACCTCTGGGCTCCATCGACCAGAATTTACCAGCAGTCAGCAACTATCTTGACATCTCTTGGCGTAGTTAAATTAGTACGTAGAATTGTGTGGTGGTAGACCTGTAATTTCTTATTTTTAACAATTTAATTTAAAAATAAAATCATATTAATTTAAAATTAGATGAAATATTTTTCTAATTATTAGTTGATAACTCGTTTATCTTTTTTACTTTTCACACAACAATTATTTATTCTAGTATACATTCATTATTCTCATATATTATTTCCCAATATAAAATATTCTCTCTCTCTCCATATTCTTTATTAATAAATATATTGCTTTTATTTATACAAGTTGTGATCCAATTTCAAAGAAACTGATCTCTCTAATATTATTTGGGACTCTAAGTTTCACTCCTCCCTGAATCTGATGCCTAACAAATATCCTAAATTTAAAAACTTGTTATCCCAAAGTCTTATCTGTCCCAACTAGTCACGATCTGAGATTGTAAGCCCTTTTAACACTTACTAGTCCCTCCATCTCTTATTCTTCCTCCCTCCACTTCTCTCTCTTTCTCTCTCTCTGTCTCTCTCTCTGTGTCGGGGGAGTATCTTAAAGAGGGGCTTCTTTTAGGGGATGCAGATGAATCATCTCTTTGATTGTTAAAATGCGGGGTTCTCATAGGGATTTTCGGGGAGTCTTACGAAAATCATCGATATATTTTTTATGGGTCATAAAGCGGCAGAGTTTGAGCTTAAAGCAATAAAAAGTGTTCCAATTGATAAACAGGTTACCTAATGTTATGATATTGTGGTGCCAATCGATTCAGATGCCTAAACAAAGATGAAATTTTAAGTGCTTACAAGACTTTAAATGAATTTAATGTCTTTTTATTTCAATATTGGAATTGCAACATATATATATATGTATACTATTACTACTATATATATTCTACTACTTATTATTATATCTATATATATATATATCTAATCTATTATCTATATTACTCATATATAATATATTTTATAATCTATTATTATTACTATATCTATCTATACTATATCTATCTATAGTATTCTCGTATTTCTCTAATATATATATCTAATTACATATATTATATCTTATATTACTCTCTCTTTCTATTCTCCTTCAATCTCTATCTCTGGGGATAAAATGATACACTCTAGGCTCGTATTCATAGGGGAATATAATATATCTATTTATTACGCTAAGTATATATAATATATATACTAATATACCTATATATAGGGGCTATATGACCCACTACTTTAGCTACATACTCTCATTTTTTGTTCTCATGCCGTCTATTTCTTTATTACTACATTATTTTCACGTACTTTCGTGAAATATCCTCTCTTATTCAATACGGTATATATTAATATATATATAATATATATATATATATATACTATATATCCTTTTAATAAACAATGTAAATATATAACCCTATCTACTATATACATTCTTCTCATGCTTTATTTATTTTTCCCCTTCCTTCCCTATCTAGGTCTCCGTTATATAAACTAAGAAATAAATTTTATTTCTATTCCTTTACTGACGGGATAGATTGTCAAGGAGGCTACAAGGCTTAGTTCCTCTTGGGCAGTTAATTATCGTATAAATATATCACATCTATCTGTCACTGAACATATTCGAATAAAAGAGACGAGTAATGCTGAATCTTTCACATGTTCACTAATTAACATTGCTCCAACCACCAGTAACACATAATAATTACGTTACATATATAATTAAGTCATAACTCACTCACCATTCAACAGTATATGTTAATATTTGTACTACTTATTATCAACGTATACTCCTAATATTACACTACACACATTATCACAAAACGAAAATTATAATTCAGTATTTAGCATATCATCAACTTATAATATATTTTTATTAAATCTACTTACTATATATATATAACATTATACTTTTTTTATCCGCCCAACACACTCACAATAATATTATGTAATGCACAGTTCATTTTACTCATTAATATATACGTATATTGTTTCAAATTCAACATTTCACTATTAACAACCTAAAATAAAGGCGTTCACTACTATCCTCTGTATACTAACTATATAACAGTATAATATAACTAATATATTACGATTTATATCAGTTTTAAACTTTATAAGAGATATTTCGCTCTAAAACTATATCACTATACATTATTTACGCTATAATATATACAACTTGATTAGAATTATAATACTAATACACTACCACCCATATACATATATATTAGTTATACCAATAATATTTATAATCTGTAGGGAAAAGCCGATTCATTTATATTAATACCTATATAAAAGCAATCAACTCTTAATACTATACTACAAATAGTTTGAAAACTTATTCGAAACTAGAAATGTAATATCACTATTATTATAATAGCTATCTCTATATCTTAAATTAAATAATCTACAAAACGAGGAAGAAAGGACATCATTACACCAAAATTAGTTGCAGCCTTAGAAAGATGCCGGTTAAGCGTAACTAAATATGACGACAAATATAAATTAACTTTAATCTCATTATAAATTATTATTAGTCATTTATCTATATATTAAATAAATATATATAATATTATATATATATATATATATATATATATATAATATTATATATATATATATTTATATATTATAAACATTAGTATTTACATAAACGTTTCTCCATTAGTTTTTATCATTTGTTGCCTATAATAATTTATTATATCTAATAATAAATACAATGAGTGTATTTTTATATATTTGAATTCTAAAATAAATATCCTTAAATTCGAATATAAAAGTTAATTTATATATATAGCATTGAACTTTATTAACCTATAAAGTTCAACAAATTAATAGCGTTCCAATTATATAAGATTCATTTGACTTACTATATATTCGAGATAAATAATGTCAAGCAATATCTATATAATTAGTATATATATACAGAAAACCTAAAACATTATTTCCCATTCAAATATGGATTAAAATGTACTAGAACCTATCTAATGTAACCTATATATATAACCTACTATATTATATAAGATACCTATTTATATTTATCTTATCCAAATCTATAATATTAGAAATAATACAAAATTTACTAAATATTATTTAAACATTGAAAATATTAATATATAATATATATATTATAATATATTATAAATATATATATATATTATATATATTATATATAATAATATTATAATATATATATATATATATATATTATAATATTATATTATATATAATATATGTTTATATCTAATATTAAATATATATTATATACTTTATTAATAATAAATTATTTATTTTTATATAAATTTATATATATATAATTATATATAAATATATATATTAATAATATAATATATATATATATTAATATTATAATATATTCATATATATAATTATATATATATATATATATTATATATATATATATATAATATATATATATATATAATAATATATATATTAATATATATATATATATTATATATATTATATTTATATTATATGATATATATATGTTAGTAAATATAATGTAATATAATAATATAATATCTATATAGTAAGGGTGCATGTTAAATCTTATTTATTCTGTAAACGTTCTTATGGTGAGTTTTGAATAATTAATAGAACTAGTAAAATTTTACGCCGATGAATAAGTAAGAAGATAAGTTATTCAATATTTACAGTATTCATGAAGCCAGACTAGGTTTTCTCCATTCTTTTCTTTTTAATCTCTATTTATATTTTAAAGTTTTTATTAAAACAATTTTATTTAATTATTAACTCATTGAGTAATTATCCATGGTGCATGCGAAAAAACATGTTCACACAGTTGAATTCTAGTATTTCTTCTCATTATAAATAATCGGATTTCGTTACCTCAATATCTCTTGCGAATTTTATTACGGTTAGTTTATAAAACACATCATTGGTTTGACATTATATTATATCTCATTGCTTCTTTGCTTTACAAATCTTAATGGGTATTTATAATTACATTATCATTAAAAACAAAGAGGAATGAACATAAAGATGATCAACCAGCGTGTGTTAAATTCAATAACTACTTAGCGGGAGGTAACATAAATCACTTATTTTTTAATTTGAAACTTTAGATTATCGTTGGAGTTAAGGTTACGTTATTGTAGACGTTATGAACATTGTCCAGGATACGGCTTTAGGTAAGGTTAGGATTAGGTTAGGTGTTTATATTGTGTTAGGCTTATTAGGTTTGGTTATTAGGTTTTACTGAGTAGGTTAATTTAGGTTAAGATAGGTTAGGTTTGTTAGGTTAGGTTGTATAGGATTAGGTTATGCGTAGGTTAATCGGTTAAGGTAAGTTAAATTAGGTATAGTAAAGGTTACATAGTTAGTAAATTATGGAGCGTCAGATTCAGGTATTTAGCAATTAGATTAAGAATGTTCGAATATTGTTAAATATAAAATTTAATTTAATTTCACAGAGATAAATTTACTATTTATTGAAAATTAACAATATGCATTGGTGAACAAAACATGACGATGGAAAGTACGTGGAGTGTTTCTTAAAATATTAAAACTATAAAACAAAAAGGAATGACATAAAGATGGGATTGATGTGCATGATATTTGATAGGTATAGCTGGATGTAAAAGAAATATAGAAGGAAAAATTTATTTTTCTATTGAATATATATTAAAGGCATTTAATGCAAGAGAATTAAACTGCATACAACGTATATATATTATATACATGATTATATATTATATATATATTAATATACCTATAAATATATATATATATATATATCTAATTATATATATATTAATTATAATATATATATATATAATATATAATATTATATATATATAATATATTTATATATATATAATAATACTTTATTATTATATATATATTACTAATACTTAATATACTATATATAAATATAATATGATATATAATCATATATATAATTAATATATATAATATATATATATATATATATCTATATTTATATATATATTATTATATTAATATATATATAATATTATTATAATATACTATATATATAATTATATATATATATTATATATAAATTGTAAAGATAATTATATATATATATTAATATATATATATATTATACTCATATATATTATATATATATAAATAATATAGTAGTATTTGCCAAAGTATTCGACCTGCTCCACGCCTTTTTATCGTAATGAAAGGAATATGAGTTATAAGGTCTTAACTTGGAATATAATCTATATATGGGATACGGGCTCAAATCCGTGTAAATTTCAAGTCTGTAGGATTTGTATAATAAGTATGGGGGAGTCATCGCTACCCGAGGGTGAAATTTCTTAATATATGCGCTTACGCCTTTGTTGGCTTGAGATAATTCTGAGGCCCGTTGAGGTTTAAGGCCTAACGAGAGTTAATGGTTCGGTCGCTGATGACGTAATCTCGTCGAGAACGAGATTACGTCAAGGCGGCGAGCGGAGAGGCGTGGCACACATCCTGTCTTTATTATTATTATCTAATTCATTATTATTATTATTGAAATTATTATATACTAATTGATTTATTAGACTCGAGAAGTGATTTTCCGGCAGGAATCACACTTCTTTAGAAGCTTTGTTTTACAAACTCTTCCTAGCGTATGCCTTCGTCACCTTCAGCGTCTCCTCCTGCGTGTTCGCCTTATCTTCTTTACCCTTACATAAGATAATTCAAGTTAAATCGATTCAGCATGCGATACACTGCATTCATGCCCTTTGTTTCGTGTCTTTAACGTTTGCTTCTGCAGCAGCAGCAGCTCGCGATTCCTGCAGCCGCATCCGGTTCCGGACGCGATTCCGGCTCTGTGATGTCGCGCACATCCCCGCCCCATACGGCACGGAGTCGCTAGATATAAATGTGAATCAGCTCTAATGACACTCGAAACAAATGCGAGTTTGCTTTTTTTTTATCCAAATTGTTTATTCTATAATTTTAATATTATTCTTATTTATTAATTATTTAATTAAATTGTTATCTATTTTATTATTATTATTATTATTATTATTATTATATTATATATTACTTTATATATTAATATTATTATTATTTACTTAATTATTTATTATTTTCTATTATAATTATTATTATTCATTATCATTATTATTATTTATATTATTGATTATTATTATTATTAAATTGATTTATTATTATTATTAATTAATTATATTATTTAATTATTTCAATTATTATATTTTTTATTATTATTATTATTATTATTCTTATACCTTAACAAATTTGACGTTTTTACATTATCCACTAAAGCAGTGAAATCACTTAAACATCAGTAGTACCCAATATAGCCAACCTCCCTCCTGACCATCATCTATTTGAACCTACAGAATATTATACTAAGCTTGATTTTAAAGGTCAATATTATATAAGACTAAAGATTGCTAAAAACTATCACGTACCATAATGTGTAAGATATTATAATACAACGTAATAATCAAAATCTCCCTCCTCAGACGCAGGCATCCTGTCCGCCTCATGACTCAAATCCTTGATTCTAATTTGATACTGAATGCATTCTTAGCTTGATGTAAAGTCTAGCATTTTGAGTATCATTTTGGATTAAACATAACACATTGAGCAAGTTTCTATTAATTAATTTATTCATTATTTATCCTTTTTTATTCAGTTGTTCTGTGGTTTTCTTCAGGTTTGTGTTTTAATCATTGAGGATGTACTTATATACTTGTTATTATTGTAATTAATATAATATTATATATTGATTTAATAATTTAATGTAATCATTTTATTTTTATAATAAGGGTATAAAGCAAAGTAATCCGTTGGGTCATCTTATTAAACAGAACTAAATGATGAACATACACGGAGTAGAAGAGGAAATAAAATACATTTCATATATTTATACTACTCTATTATTTAAGTATATATACGGGACTATTAGTTTTAAAAAATAAAAATCAAAATAATAAATGGTATAGTTATATTATAGGGTATATTAAGGTTATTATATTTAAACTATATATATAATATACCTTTTTTAGTAGTTGGAAGGAACTTCGCATACACAAATAAAATGATATTGTGTTATATTTTCAATAATATGTTAATATACTAAATAATTCTAATGATTAAATTGTAATTGAAAAGATGTGTAAGTAAATAATATTAGAAAGTATCGATTATCTCGTCAACTTTGACAGTTAGAAATATAAAAGGTAGTGCACTATAACCCTATAGGAGCTTTAAACCAATTTATTCTTAAAATATTTCGGTGATAAGAACAAGGAATCGTGGTTAGGAATAAACTTAGTTTTGGCTCCCATTCAAAGATTAAAGTACAATCTAGTGTTGGTCGAGCACCGGAATTTTGCGCACCGCACCGCACCACACCAGGGTAAGCGCACTACGCATCACACCGCATCAAAAGTCACTTTTGTCGAACCTCACGGCACCTCTGTTTCAATGCGCATCGCACCAAAAGTTATTTTTGTCGCACCGCACCTCCATGTTTCAATGCGCACCGCGCTCCGCACCCCACCTGTACACTTAATTTGTGTGGCGCACCGCACCGCACCTGGTGCGTCGGATAACTCTAGTACAATCCTTGAATGCTAACAGAACCAGGGAATTAGAATCATTATTATTAAATATCTCCACTGTAGAAAAGAGGATGACCTCTTAGTAGTTGAACCTAATATAATGTCCTAAATAATAAAAGAAAATGAATATGGGACTAAATATATACTGCATGCAAGTGCAAGATGGTCGAAATATGATCATCTAGCAAAACTTTTTTAATTAAATATTACGTTTTTTTTTTCCTTACGTCATAGGCAGATTGAAAAAAAAATCTATGCAGACAAATTTATTTCAAATGATTGCTGTTAACAACTTAAAGTAAAGTTGACTTTGATTATAGTTTAAAATGCACCTCCAAAAAGCAATACTGCATCTGTAATAATTCAATATAGGTTTTTAGAGAACATTTATCTCTTTTCAACTCTTACCTGTAATTGCAAGTTATGAATGTTACTCAAAAGGATGGATTCATGGATTATGCTTTTAAATATAAAATATTCAAATGAAACTCATCTTATATTAGTATTTTAAGGCTTCACTATATGCAATATACAAATTATACATTTTTTTTAAAGATTTAAATCGAAATCTCATGAAAAAGGTTGTTATTTTTATAATTTCTTTTTTTATCCATAATAATAGGTAAATTTTATCGGCTCTATATATGAATTCAAATTCACCTATTAATTACTGTTTTGAGGATCGGACAATTATATTTCATTTGGATATCAGGACTTGTAGAAATAACCCTGCTTGATGAAGTGGATGCTGCAGTAAAGGATTGTTCCGTTATTGATACCCGATACTTTAAAGTATTTTTAAGTACTTTAAAGTTTTTTCTGGCACTTTTGATCGGGCCGATTGGGGGGCCTTGCGTTGCTTCTACGCTAACTATAATTGGAGTGACTGCTTTGTCTCTGGTGACGCTTCAACTTCTGCCGATAAGGTGGGAGCTGTAATCGTTGATGGGCAACTGAGTAGGTTCATTCCTTCTGCGACTAAATCTTTCTCTCCTATAATCATGGTTGATCGTGCTTTGTCTCTTGGCATCCAGGCTAGAGACAGTGGCGTATCGGGAGTGGTAAAATTTGTTTCCTATACTCTTGCTAATTTTCCATTCTGCTAGAAAAATGTTGCAGGGATACTCTCGACGAGCAAAGCGGGCTTTTCATCAAACGAAAGTGCGCTAACCTCCTTGGTTCTCCTACTGACAAACTTCTTTCTGGCCTCTTGCCAAAATTATCTCTAACAACTTCCTGTAAATCTGTCTTTCTCCTCTTAATTCGCTCTAATGGTTCTGTTGCTAATTCTCTCAACTGAAAAGGCTAATCTCTTCGGCCCTCGCTCAACTATATTCTCTATACCTGGGACGATTCTGGCTTCCTCCTCCTCCTTCTTGTCCTCTCAGGTGTCTATGCCTTGCTGTGATTCATTGATCGGGTGCCTGGGCTCCTGAAATCTACGACGTTAGAAGGCGGGTGGCCCGGATGGTAATTCCTCCCCCGAGTTTTGAGGGAGTGTGCTTTCGTGCTATCCCCCTCGTTCAACTTTATTCTCTATGTCTCAATACTAGCATTTTCCCTCAGTGTTGGAAGCACGCACATGTCCAACCTATTCCGAAAAAAGGAAGCGCTCTGATCGCTTCTAACTATGCCCTATAGCTCATTACTTTGTTTCTATCTAGTCTTGAACTCTTCTCACTCTCATTTCTTAGATCATCTGGAATCTCATTTCAGCGTTTTTCCCATCGCCAGTACGGGCTTTCGGCGCCCGAGACTACTGGCGAATATACTTTCCTATTTATGATTTAATGGTTTTTCCGACTTAGAACTATGGGTGGAGACTTGCGTGGTGGCGCTTGACATATCCAAAGCTTTGACGCGGGTATGGACGCGTCATGCTCTCCAGCTCCCTCTTTCTGGGTTTCCTTCTCTTGGCTTACTTCTGTCTAGCTTTTCTTTCAAATCGCTTCATATCCGCTGTTGTTGACGGGGCGACTTTTCTTCCTTTTCTGTCAATAGTGGTGTTCTCAGGGTTCTGTCTTATTCCTAATTTATTCCTACTTTCATTAATGATCTTCTCACTGCATTCTAACTCTATTCACTCATATGCGATGACTCGACCCTTCATCTTCAACTCATTTCATTTCTGCTCCTTCTTTTACTCTAGAATTGCCTCTGCGTCTTAATTTCCGTTCTATTCTCGCTTGATCTGGATAGAATTTCCGGTGGGGTCGTCTGAACCTTGTGAATATTCAATTCTTTAAAAACTTCAACTTCTACAAATCTCCCTCTCTAAGACACCTTCTATCTTTTCTCATCTCTTTCGACGGTTCTTTCATCTCTCTCTGTCGACAATATAAACATCTTTGGCCTTAACATAAACAAAAAATGTCTTTGGAAACCTCACATGACAACGGTTGCTAAGCGGCCTCAAGGAAGCTGGGAGTTCTGTTTAGATGCGAGACTTTTTTTTCCTCTTCACAGTTCTGCCAGTTATACAAGGAGTGCATCGCCCTTG
>JABUQX010101644.1:52500-54818 GCA_015478945.1 Trachelipus rathkii
TATATATATATATATATATATATTGTCTTCAGAAAAATCTTTATATGATGTCCCAAATTTATTGATTGAACGTCTATAAACACAAAGTACAAACTAGCTTGATATTGGGCAAAATTGCATATTTAAAATTTAGACATTTCACAAATTATTGTTATTAGAATATTATTTATTAGGTTATTATTATTATTATATTATTATTATTATACATTTATTATTATTATTATTTATTATTATTATTATTATTTATTACTTATTATTATTATAATAACTTTGGTGAAGATAGAAGTAATATATTATTATTATTATTATTATTATTATTATTATTATTATTATTATTATTATTATTATTATTATTATTATTATTATTATTATTATTATTATTATTATATTATTATTTATGATATTTTTATTATTATTATTAATATTATTATTGCTATTATTATTATTATTATTATTATTATTTGTTTATTATTTACATTATTATTATTATTACATATTATTATTATTAATATACAACTTGAGATTGGGAAAAGAGCAGAAGAGGAGAGGGTAAAGAGAGATGTTGAGTAGCGAGAGAGAGAGAGAGAGTATATATACAGATTTATATATATATGGTCATAGTATGGGTAAGATATATATATATATATATATATATATATATATATATATATATATATATATAAATATATATATATATATAGGCAAATTAGTAGGAACCAAAAATGGTTTATAGATGAAGAAAGTATTAAAAGTAATTTGAACGCTAGCCTAACTTCAACTTAACTTAACCTAACCTAACCTAACCTAACCTAACTTAACCTAACCTAACTTAACCTAAATTAATTTTCATTAATATACCAGTTTGTGATCAGGAAACTCAGGAGGTTATGGAAGAACTCCAGTCTTGTGAGGTGGTTGACTATATCCTCACTAGTTACAGTACAGTTTGTACAAATTTGCCCACCTTTTTTGTAGGGATAATACTATTGATATTTCTTATTTTTTTCATATAAATTATATATATATATATATATATATATATATATATATATATATATATATATATATATAATTTTTGTTATAGTGTGTGGGCGCGGGGGAAAAAAAAAGGGAGACAAGAGAGAGAAGCAGCAAAGACCGCAGAAGGATGTAGAAGGTGTGAAAGGATTACATATTGGAGTGAGATTGTTAATCAGAGAAGGAAATTACTAAAGAAGAACTTTGTAGATTGCATTTTAGCTCGATCAATCCCGTGCAAAACAAAAAGTAAGTTAAAAAAAATTTATGAGGAAATTGAAAATTTTATGTATTTATTTTAAAATTATTTTCATATAAAATCATAAATGGAGGAGCAACAATTATTTCGACACCATTTCTTTTAATGAATTAATTTGAATGAAGTAAAAAATTTAATAAGAAGAGAAATGAAATTTGAAACTTCAAATAATATGAAAAGTGAAGCTGCGTTTTGCGAAGTCGTCGAATCATAGGAAGAAAATTCACAATTCTCTTCGTCTGATAGCAAGGGGCTGAAAACCCCCTTCTATCATATGTATCTTTTCGTGAATGGTGATGATAAGCTTGAAAACTTAGCCACGAACATCGCCGGGCAGCCATGCGAAACTAGTGTGTTTTATAAAAGCCCAAATAAATAAGTAATATATATCTAGACATATATATATATATATATATATATATATATATATATGATATATATATATATATATATATATATATGTGTGTGTGTGTGTGTGTGTGTGTGTGTGTGTGTGTGTGTGTGTGTGTAAAGCTGTGTGTGTGTGTGCGTCAGTCTCTTGATATATAGACGTTAAATAAAATATCATTTTTATATATATTAAATATATCACATATCTGATCACCAAATTAAACTTCATTTAAATATATTAAGCAAAGATTGCGTCGTAAACACGGAATTATACACTAATACAATAATACTATAATACAATAATACAATAATACAATAATACAATTTTACATTCATAAAATAATACACAAATTAACAAACAAAATAATATTACGAATAATTATATAATAATAATAATAATAATCATATTCAATAATGAGAATAATAATAATAATAATCAAGATTTGAATTAACCTGATTGGGTTGATGTCAGTCCCACTGTTCAGAGGCGGTAAAAACTTTGAAAATTCTTGAGATCTGAAGATATATATGGTAGAGAGTATATAAAGAGAGTAGAGGTGGCAAGTATATATATTACAGGCATATATGAGCAGCAGGAGCATATACAGTGTTTTTTTTTAAAGCAAGCATAGATATATATATATATATATAT
>JABUQX010101645.1:0-2500 GCA_015478945.1 Trachelipus rathkii
GGGAGAGAGATCTGAAAGTTGAATGTTTTAATGCCTTTTCTCAATTTATTATTTGTATAACACTGGACGACAAATTTAACATTTGCTTGTTAAATGCACTAAATAGGTGTTTCTTATGGAGGTTTGCTCTCTGATTCCGAATTTGCATACCATTTTGTTGTAACGGGCAGGTTTTTTTTTGTAATACGAAATTAAAAATTCAATATTGTTATAAAATGATAAGCTTTAGTTAATTTACTCACCTATATACTTCCGCAATTTAATATATAGATTTTGAAGATTTTCTACTGTAGTTTGCTTGAGGAACATCCCTTTTAAGTCCCAACAATAGTCTGCAAGCATATTTGGATTCCAATTTCCCTGATAACGTTTTTCGATAGTTGAAATATCTTGGTGGAATCGCTCACCATGCTAATCGCTTATAACGTCTAGAATGCAGTTAGGAAAAAAGTCCTAGTGTAAATGAAGGAAATGTATTTTTAGGGACAGGTTACATCCCACTGCTTTATAATTTCGAAGGAGTTAGAAAACTAGTTCTTCATAGTTGTCGGCCTTAATATTGCTTAGAAACCCAGTTATGACCCTTTTTAAAGGATCTCCATGCAGGTTTTTTTCAATATTATTCAATGCTTTCAATCAAAGTGATGGTCCTTCATTAGCTCCCTTATTTGTTGGCCTACAAATATACCCTCTTTAATTTTAGCCTCACTGATCCTATGGAATTTCTTATTTACGTATAGGAACCCTGGACCACTTTTGTCCATCACTTTTACAAAAAATTTTCATTTACAAGAGTTTGATGTGCAAAGGAGGAAGATATACGAGTTCAGGTTTCACAAGTGGTTGAAAAATTACATTTTTTTATTTCCATTTATTATAGTTTTCTTTTAGGCCATTGCTTTTTGACACAAAATGATTTTTTGCGATCTCTGCTATCCACTCGCACGGAAACAAAAAATTTAGTATATCCTTGTTGGAGACCTAAAAAAAGTGCTATAACTTTTAAAATCGCCGAATATATTCCAAAATGCTGTTCGTATCGTATTTTCGATAAACGAATTTTCATGGTTTGTCGCTAGGTCTCTTTCATATGGGCTCCATAGGCAATAGGAGTCGAAGGTTTCGCATTTCATTATAAAGAAGCACTGCTTTTAAACTGAGTTTAGAAGAATCTATAAACAATCTCCATTCCTTATGATCATGAAAGTCTCCTAATTCTCTCATTACATGAATCAACATCAGTCAATCACTAATTGCCGTTACCGAGAAAAGCGTCGAATTCTTCTTCAGCGTCGCCGATAAGAAGAAATTGTACGTTCTCTTCTCAAGAAATTCCAACGGCTTCTAATCTAGATGCAATAGTCAGCGCTGTTTCTCTTTGACAATATAGATCGCGAACTAAGATCATTTGAGTTCATGTTGATTAATTCTATGAGGTTCTGCTGACATCCATCATAATCAAGGTTTCAAAGTCGTCATTTTCTGGACGTCATTGTAAATCTTCTTCCGTCTGAGTTTTCTGGACAGGAGATTCATATTTTTAGGTGTACGGGAAGAAAGTCTTCGCTGTGAGGACAGGCCTAAATGCCGAGGTAGGTTTGGAATATTTATGGTCTTCTGGTCTTGATTGTTATTCGCAGCAATTTTTGTATGCAAAAATAAGCAGTTCCATTGCGTAATCCTTTTGTTCCATCCATACCATTGGAATTGCAAATGGGCATATGGTCGGACTGCCCATTAAGTCTAACCACCTAAGTAAATGTTACACAAGACGCAACAGCAAATATGAAGTGCCAAGATTTAACTTGATCACCAAGCTTAATTTTAAAAAAAATAAAGTTTATATGCTTTTTTTAATTAAAGGGAGTAACTATTCCTCATTTAGGGACTTCAACCGTTACCTCATCCGAAAATGTACCAAAATTTGTTTGGATCATTTTTACAATTTTGTGGCATTTTAATTAAGGTATCTGATCTGTAAGTGAAATTAAACAATTTGAACGTATATATAATTGAGTATATATATATATATATTCTAATATATATATAAATATATATATATATATATATATATATATATATATATATATATATATATATATTGTTGATATAGGTAAAATCCCCATACATCCCCACCCGCGGAGCACACGCACATTATTAAATATCCGCAGCCGCATCCGCATCCGCGCTTTGCCCTGCGGATGTTGCGCGGAAGTTTATTGTAAACTTGCCACTAAAGAATTTTTATAAAAAAAATACTTAAGATGAATCTGAAAAATAAAATGAAAATGTAAATGAGTTAAAGGCAATTCAAAAACGGCTTGATATTCCATATCTTAATGGTATCAAGGAAGACATTCCAACTCGCTGGAATAAAGTACACTTCATATGATGGAAAGAAGTATTGCTCAAAGAACTTCTTGCTTCGTACGCCAGTTCGTATTCCAAAGTTAACAATCTTATTAATTTGGAAAATGACATATCACATTGCATTATGCTA
>JABUQX010101645.1:10000-15478 GCA_015478945.1 Trachelipus rathkii
TATAGACCCCATCTTGGTATCGATTCCTAGGTTTTAATGTAAAAGGAATCGATTCCGCTAGTTTATAATGGAATCGCATATCTTCTAGTATGATTTTTACCCCTACCCCCCTTTTCTAGAATCCCTAGTCTATTTCTTAATCCTCGAGCTATAAGGTCAAACAAAGTGTCGAATAATAGATAATGGATGATGCCGAGTCGATTTCCGCTATTGCCGGTTGGCTTATTTCAACCGTTGCGGTTTTAGGACGCATCAACATGTATTTCACGTGGGCGGAGAACCCCTTGTTCAAAACATATCATGAAGGGTTTCAAACAGGGATCAAACGTCCCAAAAATGAGATTCCCGGGGTGACTTTCCCGAACGCACTAGTTCCCGTGGTTCCAGCGGAAAGTCGTTTGTTTGGTTCCAAATAACCCAAAATTAGCCCTAGAGACGTACCCTAGCAACGGATGTGTTGGAGACATCATATTCCCTTCAAATTTGGCCTCAGCTCTTTGTATGGGGCTAACATAGCCATAGACGCTGTATCGTGGCGCTACGCCCATGGGCAGGGGGTGCTGGCCCCAAAACTTTAAAAATGAACTTAGGAGGATCAAATTTGGTGAGTATGAAGGGAATAGAATGAAATAGAGTGCCGATGTTAAATTGGTATCGGAGTATGGGCGAGCCAGATACCAGAGCCAGATTGGAAAATCCTTAAAAATGAACTTAGAAGGTTGAATTTTGGAGAGTGGTTAGAAGAAAATGAATGAAATAAATATAAAAAGTTTACAATAAGTGCCGGGCCATGAACGAGGCAGAACCGGAGCCAGGCCGGAGCCGATTGCCGGGAATAAGCTAGGAAGCAAAAATGGACTTAGAAGGTTGAATTTTGGAGAGTGTACAGAAGAGAATGAATGTATTAAGAGCTTGGGTTGAGTTAAGTACCGACTCAAATGAATCGGTGCGGTGTTGTGCGGTACAACATTAGTAACATAATATTAGCTTTTACTCTAATATTAAAGGATTATATTTAAGTTTTAAATGACATAGACACCGATTTTGAGGTTCCAGAACCCTGAGAAATGAAGTTTGAGGGCTCCCTCCTGGAGGTCCTCCTAGAAAAAAAAAAAAACTTGAAGACAGAAGGAGAAGATGGAGGAAGGATAAAAAGAGAAGTAGAAGAAAAATAAGAAGTCTCTCATATGACATATCAAATGAGTGATTGTAAGTGCTGGTGCCATTATCAGTGAGGAGCCAGTGCAGGGTCAAAAAGTTAAGGCTTTTCCATTTGCACCATGAGCGTGGTGTACCTATGTTTTCAACTGATCTAAGAACATGAATAACATAGTTTGTACTCGCAAAGGAATCTTGGACCTCTCTTAAAGTGATTCCCAGCTGAAAAAAGAAGAAAAGTATAGAGGATGGCATACCAGATAAAGATGAAGGAGGGAATAAGAAAGAAGAAGGAAAAGAAGAAAAAGAGAGCCTCATGTGAGAAGGGTAACTGCGTCCAATGTTTGCGCCGGTGCTAAAGCCGAGGCGGAACCGGTGCTGGAGTTCGGAGACGGAAAACTGGCTTCGCCAGCTATGGAGTTGGATTCAATAAGAAGAGGAAAGAAAAAGAGTCATGTGTCAATAGTAAAGAGTCACGACACAGACAGTAATAGGATGCCGGTGCTGATTCAGATGATGGTTCAGACTGGAGAGTGAAGTTGCATTTCAATAATAATATTGGTGCTCGCTTTGCACATAGGTTATTGATACCGTAGGACATATTTTCAAAGATTATTTTAATATTATTATTATCAATTTGTTGCTATTTCGTGTTTACAACGTACCCCTGGTACACCGATAAATTCTTATGCTCTCGTATATATATATAAATATATATATATATATATATATATATATATATATATATATATACTTATATATATATATATATATATATATACTATCTTTATACTCTCTATATATATATAATATATATATATATATATATATATATATATATATCAGAGGTGGGCTCCCGCTCGTTTGGGGGTAGTCCGCTGGCACACCTCACCTTGAAACATAGTCGCAGCGCTCCTCCGCACTTGGTGAACCATCAAACCTCCGCTATTGCAAGTCCGCACGTCCGCACGTCTCCCGCTAATAATGTACGACTTCACAAAAGATTTTAATATTAAAATACTAAATAGTATATATCCATACAAAAATTTATTTATAATATTATGTGAAGGATGAATATTTACAAAATCTCAAGATTTCCACTTCCTCCCTGTCATCGTCCTTCAAGGTTGAGAAGTCCATATTACCTTTGAAAAGATTAGGTTGCTCAGATTCAAAAACAGTTGAGAATGACCTCTTTGCCCTCAAAATGTCCCCACCAATACTAAATATTCTCTCTACAGGAACTGGGAAGAGGGTGTATTATATTTATGAGACAAGTTCAACAAATTCTGCCTATGCTGAAAAGGAAATATGTCCTTGGTGAGAGAGGAGTGCTGGTGTTAGTTCACTTCCAGCAGTCCATTGCTAATTCAAGGTCCTCACCTAAATCATTCTGCCTCCCTTCTGAAATATTTTTGATCACCCTGTCCACCCATAAGAAGGTTTATTTCGTCCAAGACTTTAGTAGACTCCATGAAAGCCTCGACTCCTGCAAAGTCGATGCTAATGCTATTGTATCAGCTCACGATGGCTATATATATACCATATATATATATATATATATATATAACTATATATATATATCTATATATATATATATATATCCCGCTATATATATATATATATATATATAACTCTTTACCTATATATGCTGTGATAGTAATACTAATAATATGTATATATATATATATATATATATATATATATATATATATATATATATATATGTATATCATAATAATAACAACAGTATAACATATATAATAACATATATATGTTAATCAGTTCTGTGTAAAGGCAAATATATATATATATATATATATATATATATAATAATAACTAACAACATATATATATATATATATATATATATATATATATATATATGTATATATAACTGCTCTATACTATATACTCTTTCTTAATATATATTTGGGTTTTACACAGAATTGATTTAGATATTGACTAGTTATTATAGTAATAATATAATTAGTGATAAAACTAGTGGGGTAATAGCCATTTAGTCTATAAAATCAATTTAAATGTTATTTATTATATGTGGTACCTTTAGAGGTTAGTATTATTTTGGAAGTTTAATTTTTAAAAAACAATAAGTCTTAGACTAAAAGTATAATTAATTATAAACTTAAAATAAAAAATATATTTCTTTATTATAACCAATAAGAATTTTTAATAATAAACTATATTTTCATTTTTTAAAAAAGGTGCGGAACAAAAGAGCGGAAACTTTTTTGATCCGGACGTGCAGGTCCATGGTACCAGGACTTCCTCTACACCTCTGCTATTCCGCACCTATTCTGGTAGTCCGCTCTGAGCGGACTAGCGGACTAGCGGACTAGCGGACCTAGGGCAGAAACGGAAGATGCCACCTCTGATATGTATATATATAGCAACATATATATATATATATATATATATATATATATATATATAATATATAACATATGCTATATAATAATATATATATATATATATATATATATATATATATATACTATATAACACCGCCATATCAAATAATTTTAATCGTTTACAGTTATATTCCAATGGTGAAACTTAAAGGATGCGCCAGCTTTATCGCATTTAAGAACAAATTTTAGTGTTTGATGTAAATAGTCAAGGTCGGTTAAAGAAATCAACATTTCTGCGGGCATATATATATATATATATGTATAAATATATCTATATATATATGTAGTTGCTATGGTATTTGTGATGACATACTCATATAAAGATGCTAATAACTGCTAACTGCTATGTAACAATATAACAGCAGCAGCAACCTATATCATATATATATATATATATATATATATATATATATATATATATATATATATATATATATAATATATATATATATATATATATATATATATATATATATATATATATATATATATATATATATATATAATATATATATATATATATAATATATATATCGTTTGGTATATGGTTATCATACAAAGGATGCCCGCGGTACCCCCGCAGTTTTTATGTAAACATGTTTATACAGGACTGTGTTTCCGCGGCGACCTAACATAATGATGTCCTCGTGGTAGCGGTAGTGAGCGATACCGTGGTCGTGATATACTGCGATAGTCCCAAATGCTTGGATATTTAACCACATATATAAATAATACATATATATATATATATATATATATATATATATATATATATATATAATATACCATAACATATATACTATACTCTCTTTCTATATATATATATATAACTGTATATATATATATATCTTTGGTTTAGTGCTAGCCTTTGAAGGATTCCGCGCTAGCCAGTGGTATGTATGTATTTATGCTTGTAACATATCATTGTTTCATAATTAATTAATGCTTATTAAAATCTATCGTCAGTAAGTAGTGCAGTAGTAGAAGTAGTAGTAACGCAATCACCCATCCCACCATTCCCATCCAAGCGTGATCTATTGATTTACTGCTTCATGTCATATTTGCTTCTTCATTTTTGTATTACAACCTTGCATGTTATATAAACATAAAAAAATTTCTTTGTATAAAAATATTTATAGTAGAGTGGAAGTTTAGTAGAAATTTATTTTTATTATTTCGCTTAGTAAAGCACACCATCACTTACCCTTTCCACTCAGCCAGTGAACTATTGTGTCCTATTCGGACCTTCATTTTTGCATTATAAACTCAAATGTTGTGCAAACATGACATAAAATAAGTTCTTTGTACATATGGAAACGGAAAAAAACGTTTTTATATTATATAACTTTACATAAATGTTTAATATAGAATATATTATAGAACATTTAATTATTGTTTTACTTAATATTTCTAAATATTAACAAATTTCAGAAGTCTATAAAATCTAGGAATTTTTACATCTTACAAAACATTACGTGTAATAATTTATAAACTAAAAAGTGCATCAAGATATTCTAGGCGACTACTCCTACGACTTATTACTTACATAATTTGGAGGTGAGATTATAAGATCTGGTGACACTTATCAGCTGTGCATTTTTGACACTTCTGAACAGTTTTGTTTCAGTAAGCTGTGGATAAATTTGAAAGCAAAGTCACCAAGGCCATTTCAATTAGAATAACATCTTAAAAATTCTTCTGCCACTCTACAGTCTGAGATCATTATTCAATTTAATCTCATTCAAGCCTTTACAGTAACCTCAGTCTTTTTGGTATCATCTTAAAATGACTCATCATGGCTTCTGCTATCCTCCAACTAAAGGATTAAAATATTATTGCTTGAACTGCCACACACTCCATCCTCTTATCCCAAAAGGATGGAAGTATC
>JABUQX010101646.1:0-22500 GCA_015478945.1 Trachelipus rathkii
TTTTTATTAAATCTCACTCATATATTATTACTCCATGCTTTTATTTCTAAAGGTTGAATAAAGCGTAAGGGAATTGTAATAATACCTTCCGCTTTTTAACAGCCATATTTAATGCTCGGCAATATATGCAATACTTTATATTTTTTACTACCCAATTTCCTATGTATTTTTTTTCGTCAAATATCAACAAACTATTTGACGACAACGGTTTGTCATATCTATTCATATTTTCATCATATGACTTGATGATAAATGTCTTCTTGACACTAAATGGCTAACACCATGTTTCTGCTTGTTAACTTCGTAAGGATGCGAGACTGTGTCGATTCTCACAACTCCGTAGCTTCAGATTTGCAGACTTTTCCGTTAATAATTTTACACTTCTTTCAACGCTCTGAGAGTCAGATGAAAAGTCTGGAATATTGGTTTTTTACGGTATGTTATATGTCATAAATGAGACTTGATTGCTTCATTCGGTAAAGTGGTTGGCTTCGGTTCTCACTACCACTCCGTTATTGGGCAGTGAGGTTGACTAAATTTCATAACCCAGTGTTCTTGGCCATTTTTCCATGGGTCAACTGTGGAAATTCTCTCTACAGTTTTCTGATCTTACAATCCATTCTTGAAAATGTAAGCTCAAAAATATTAAAGTTCCTATGATAATTTATCTTTATTCAAAAGTTATATATTTCAAAAAGTTGAATTGTGAACGTGTACATTAAATTATTATTGTTATTATTATGTTTTTTTTTATATGGATATTTATTTTATACTAAGTGATTTAAAATATACCTTTCTCTAATAAGGAGTGTAGACTGAAGACCAAGATTTCTGATAAGTTTTTCATCCTCTGTCTGCCATTGCATATAGGAAATTTTCGTAGAAGACAGAAATAATTAACTGTATATTGTATAGCCTGCAATGGCTTTCACATCACTGTATGTGAGAAGATTCAGTCTTGTGTAAGGAAGAGAAAAGGATGTCGAGTCGAAAGCATTTATGTAGTTTCGGAATGAATTAGATTTATTTCAAACCACGCAGAGAGCTAAACATGATCAATAAATTGATCAAAACTTTCATTCAATAACACGCTTTGTTCTTTGTTCCATCGTGTCAAACAGAGAAGTCTGTATTGCTTAAAAGATGTTTTAACCCTACTAGCTTAATAATTCAGATAGAACCCAATTTTATAGTCAGCACCTCTCTTCACTTCATACTTATTACTTTGAGATCTAATACATTACCGCTCAACTTTTCCAATATACTCATAACAAAAGCCATTTATCGTGTTAAGTGTCTATTTAGCTACTTTCATTCAAAGGTCTGTATTAATTATCATACAATATTAAAGTTTCCACATGTTCATCTACGATTTAACGTGTAGGGATTTAATTCTGAAAGATTTTTCCTGCAACATACTACTAATATATTATTTCTTCTTTCCCACCAATTTGAATACCATTAAAACTTTTTTAAGCCCAGTTTTGCAAACATTGACTGCAATTTTCATGAAAAATAAGCTCTAATAATTTGACACTTTCATTCTGATATGTAAGTGCAATTTCAAAATACAAGACAAGTTTATCACTTTACTAATAATTTACTTTTAGTATTATGAGCATGAACTTAAGACTCACTCTTATGGCCGTATTAAATTGAGCGGTATTTAATAAGAATAAAAAAGAATAAGGTTGAATACTGTCATGCTAATCATATCTCATGCTAAAAGAACATCGATGATGTCACTTGAGTCACAGGTACATCATCAGGGTGATGCCATATGGGACTTACTTCTATAAGGTCATAGTATAGGTGTCCATAAGAAGATTTTCCATCTTCACTAAGTGAAATGTGAACAGAGTGATGCTATAACTAGATTTCGAATTATAACCTTTACTTATATAGGTCGCAGCGAAAATTTTCAATCTTAACGTGAATCTATTTATTTTTTATATACTTAGAACAGTGTGGTGAGTCGTACCTTTTTGGTTAACCATCTACACCATTACAAAATGAACTGATTATTTTTTTGTCTATTATTTGCGCTTGCTCAATCAATCTAATCATTGAATGTCAATAAACAGTTTTAGTAGGTTTTTGACTGTCAATGGTAGCAAAGCATTCGCAAACAGTTGTGCTAGTCCTTGAAATAGAGCACTGTCTCCATCACTGGGCAATATACTGAGGGAACTGTCGTAAATTGTAGACCCCTTGACCAGTATGTTCAATTTTCGGTCGGCTGCCATTCATGTCCCTTCTGAATTAAAATGAAATCATCCATTATAGTATATTGGTCTTTAATGATAAATAAAACTATTATTTTCTGGTGGTCCGAAAATATAGGCCTTAGATAATATATAGGTTTGATTGGGTGATTTTAGAGGGACAAGGAATGAAGAGTATCTACTTATTTCCTCAACAAAGAGCGTACGCCTCTCGCATTCTTCGATCGCTTAATCTATACTTGTGTCCAGCTGCGTGACCTCAGCCAATTTTCATTGGAAAGTATCCTGTAGAATATACTCAATCAGTCTTTTTCTTTGAGAGCGTATGCTCGAGTCCTCTTGTCTATGCTACTCTTCTTTGACTGACAAGCCAGACATTCGTTAATCAACACTGGGGTTAATGACAGCCTTGAATGTCTTTACACCATTTTTGGAAACCGTTTAACACGATTTTACGATCTCTGATACCAATGACAGGAAACTGTGCTCTGTCTTCACCGTGGTTATACCTCCATAGTCTCACCTCGAGCAAACACCACATATGTATCTGTGTAACACGTTGTCTATCCGTCAAACAGAGTGATAACGCATGAAAGCAGTTGCAAGGTACTTGGTATCCCTGTTAGGACACTAAATACTGTTCGGATAGATAATCGAAAAGTGCTTTATTCAATTTTTGCTAAGTGCAGAATTGATTCTTTGGGCACGATTTATTGCAATGTACTTGCGAATTTAATATTTTTCACGCAAGGGAGTTAATGAAAGAGTATCTGGTCCTTACTTTTGTGGTTATCTATGAGTTGGTATTCACTATATCAGAACGTCATTTGGTTCTCTTTGGATGGTCACCTGCGCGAGACAAGACATACTCTTATACGTCTTATTCAGTTTGACGTGAGAAAGACTCCTAATGCCATATATATCTACAAAGTCACACTATGGTGTCGACCGGAGTAAGCTAGATTATGATTATATCTGGAACCTAATTTTTGCCTGCAAGTACACCTTGGGCGTCTTGAGTCCATTTACATTGGAACTTGCACGATGGACCACGGATACACCATGTAGGGGCTTTTTCCTCTAGACTCAGAGTCTTCTGAATTAGAGGTTCTCACGGCAAATGAGATTTGACATTTTTGATGATTTTATATTATAATAGACAGCGAGGAAAGGCATCAGCTAAAATGTGTATGTGATATATTCACATAATATTCATCACTCACGCTCTGAAGATACAGTCGTAATAAGCACTGTTATTAATAACCTCATATATAATATTTCTATTACCTATACTACTACTATACTAGTAGTTTATGTATATAATATATTATAATCGAACCTATATATATATATATATATTATATATATATATCTAATATGTACCTCATGAAGCTCCGGGCTGAGTAATTTAACACTTAACTATTTCCACTTCATGGTCTTTTTTCTCATTCTATTTACCTATTATCTATTTCCTAACTTCACATATCTATTATCACTTCTCATTCTAAATTACTTTTTTCTATTTATATTCAATTGGGCTTACTATTCATATTATATAAGGTAGGATATCCTACTCTATAAAATACTTTACTCAATAGTGGTTGGTATCGTGTAAGTACAAACACTTGGGTAGGGAAAACACGCAGTTTATACATATCACAAAATATTAGTATAGATCTAATTACTATAATTTATCTTCTAGAATACCATAGGATATAATATATTTTACGTAATACGCCTATATATATATATATATATTTATAGTACTAAATTTATGTTCTCATATATATCTATATATTATGGACACCCAGAATCCGAACTCTGGCACGCAAGCTAACCTACAGTACTCACTACGCCCAGTTTACCGTGAGCCTCACATAATATTGAGTTTCAGCCACATTATATTCATCTACCTAATTATATATTCTATTCATCAGCTTTTAACGTATACATTTCTATCGATAAAACATACATCTTTCAATAAATTATACATAAATAGTATACCTATTTATTTTTGTATTGAAATAGCTTGATTCTACATTACTTTACCCTAATAACTCTAAATTTTTATAATTCTCTTATTCAAATTGAGCTCAATTTTTGCGGTTGGCTTAGACCTAGATCATAAACCCGATGATGACGATAAAAAGAGAGGTTTGAATAAGCTCGAATTTGTATGTACATATGTACATTTTTCTTTAATTAGTGAAAAAATCTACAACTTTAGTCATATATATACAACTTAATTTCACTTATATTTTATGGTATACTAATGACTTAAATAACCAACTTAAAATATAAGTTATATTAAAATGCCAAATTAAGTTTATTTCGAAATAAGTCAGGAAAGAAATCACACACCGGATACCCACTACGAAAAATTTCAAATTCAACTGCAACCAAAGCACACCATTTCCGTAATATTTACGGAAAGAACGAAAAATTGTATTTTTTCATATATATGGGCCTTTTACTCAAGTCCTTTTTTTATTCGAGATTATTAGTACGTGGTTTGAGAGACAAGAACTCACGCCGTACCCTATTATAAAGACATTTAGCGATCATTCGTCCGCCGGCGCACAAAGGCATTTGTTTACGGGCCTAAGATCAGAAGTAGGACGAGAAGTGTGGTCCGTAAATGAATTCAAATTATTATTTACGTAGCTATTATCTATGTTGGTCGGGTGGTATATATTCTTTAATTTAATGACTGGAAGAGAAGGTAAGACTCTTTTTTTATACTTTTATATACACACATTTTTTAATAATTTAGTAGTAGGACCCCTATTTTCTACAATTTAACTTTCACTTTATTTAAATACCTAAAAATATTTGGAATAGGCACAGCTCACCGTTACCACGTGACCTAGCCCCTCAAATATCTATAGTTCGCCCATGATATTATTATACCCTAGTGGAGATATACCTACCTAATTACTACTATAGCAAAAAGCATATATTTGTATTTTAGGCTTGACCCTATAACGTGAATATATACTATCATCGCTACTATATATTAATACGTACACAAAATATACTATCTAACTAAGATACATACATGAGTGTGAGTGGAGGTATACTTCTGAGTTGCTATCAACACTAGCTCCAAAAGCATCACTAAATATTATAACTAAATTTAGAGTTTAAGATCAACAGAAGATGCCACTTCTACAGTAAACTAGGGTCCGTGATTGAGAATAGTGCACAACAGCTTTACCACTAGCCTCGAGCACTTAATCAGGGCACTTTGTCACAAAACTCTTTACGGCATGATTAGTACCATTCTAGGTTGACTGTCAATACGGAGCGATTATTCGATGAGATCCGAGCTATGCAAAAGGAGAGTTAAGGAGGAGGGGATGCACGGTATAAAATTGTTATAAGGCACTATAGATGGAGTCCAAATCCTCTAAGAGGGTATACATTAGACTTTAATATCAAATCTATTGAAAGAGGCCGTTGATATTCTATGCCGGCTAGGCAGACTACTTTATACCTTATTACGGGTATCACGAAATTTCCCCATAAATGCTGGTAAAATCAGACAACGCCACACCTAGTATATATATATATATATAATAAATAGGGGCGGTGAATATATTTTATATAATACGTTACATAATTAAGATACGTAAACTACATATTACCTTAACATAACATACACAAACCATTGTTAAAAAATTGGCAAATTCGAACATGTACAGTTCTTGGAATGAGATATAAATCACCTATTAACGTTTATGATATTAGCTACTATCACTTATCATATAAACGTAGACTATTATATGCATATGCCTAAGAAAGTCTAGATAAAGTAGTAGGTGAGGTAGGGGGGGTTTAAAACTCTCAGAAAGTGCCCGGCAATCAGATCGCCTATGTTCTTGAATTTCTCAGAACTTTTAAGCACAAGGTAAGGCTCTGAAACATTTCATAGAGGCAATAACTAACGATAGTATAGCACGTTCGCTAACCCTTACATAACATTACCCGATCGACACACTTTACCTCGCTGGCATTTAACTATGTAACGGTTAAATCGTAATCTTTAGTACAGCGGCACACGAACGTACCTATAGTGAGGAAAATCTTATGACAAGGGATAGTAGGTGAGGGTGAGTGAGACTAGTGTGAGGGGTCACTAAGATATTATTACTCAATAAAAGAATCATATTCTAGCTATAGTCATTTTTATAATACACACTAAATACTGATAATTTACCTCACCGTTTATAAACCCTATATCAATGTATTTAAACATATAAATATTGTTATCATTATATAACTAGTCTATTGCATAACGTTTACTAATACTAATAAGAATAAAGTACTTGTATGTGTATATACCTCTATTAGTATTATGCGTTTCTTGCTAGGAGTTCTGAAAATACTATATGATTATTGTAGTGAGAATATACTTATCAATATTATTAATATATATATCTATAATTATATATATATATATATACTATATATAATAAATAATAAATATTTAATATTATAATATTAATATATTAATATACAGAGAAACTCTATGAAAATATTTTCGATCATTATGTAGTCATAAGTCGATTTTTCGAGCTTACTTCAATGGGATTGACCAAGTATTTGAGCAGTATTATAGTGTTTGTGCCTTAACAGATATGAGAGATGTTGCAACTTCCTCGTAATGGCGTTATAGTCATTATCATTAGCTGAGAGAAAATATGGGCTAGTCTTATTTTATTGAATACTTAGCATCTTATCTAGCTAGCTATTAGTAATATGATACTCATAATTCTCCTTTATTTAATAGCGAGTTTGGGTGGCCATCTAAATGAGTTTTAATAGATATATATCTACATATTATTATGGTATTCTATACTTTGCTTTTTCTTAACGCTACATTATCCCTTAACATATATTTATCTATATATAATTAATTTATACTATATTATATATCATTTATCTTATTTTTGCCATGTATGTTTTCGTTTATATACATTACAAATATAGTAACATACCTACCCATATTAATACTAACTACTATATATATATATATACCATCCTATTATACTACTAATACTATATAAATACCTATATATTATACCACCCATTATAGTAATATATAGGATCACATATATACACATATAATATTTACCGTACTATATAATTGACTTATACTAATACTAGTATATATAATTTTATACTAGTAATCAAAAATAAACCATAACAGTTAATACACAAAAACAGATTTAACGCACTTTACCTTCGTAAGAAAAAGCACAAAACACTGTAAGAGAGATCACACAAAAGCCTGTTTATCAGAGACTTTCTTAGAAGCGATGGCCTGAAGAACTCATATAGAATACATCAGAGTATCCTTACTAGAACTTAGACAATAAACTTTAAGATAATCATTATAGATCAACCGAGGGGAAGATCATAAACATGATCGATTTCATTCACTAGTCTCACGGTGAGATAACTGGTATAGTGTGTTTAGATATTAACGATTAAGAGAGTAATAGAAGATTTACTATTCATAATTAGTATGCCCAACCGCACCCTTTTTCTAAAAGCATTTTCTAATCATGACAATCTCACTACTCATAGATAACACACTAATATGGTGATCTATCGGTATGTTATAAGGTTGAGGAATCGACTGGTGTTATTAAGAATGTGCTAGGATGCTTCATTCTACGAGTTAGTACCCCACCCCTTTTTCTAGCCGTTTTCTAGCATGCCATATCCTACGTCAAAGAATACACCAAATATTGGTGTTCTATCCTAATGTTTATAAGGTATGAGGATTATCGATTGGTGTAGATATATGAAGGTGTTAGTGGTTCCTTCTATGAGTTAGTACCGTCCTCATCTGCCGCTTCCTTTTCTAACACTTCCTAGTTGCATGTATTCGCATACACATAGGAATACATCGCACTTCTAGTGCGATGTGTCCTATGTGACGGAATTACACCCGATCTTTCCATCTAGTTTTAGATAGGTTTTAGTATGTTTTAGGGTATACCTACAACACTATAAATACCCAATGGGCTCGAAGACCCTAGCATGGTTTAGCTATTAACATTACCCTACCCCCCTTTTCTAATCACATGTACAACATTTTTATTTTGGAAGCTATGAAGGCCGAAGCTTGGTGTTGTCTAGTAACTCATTTGAGGTTGCCGAGTCGATTGAAGCTATTGCCTGAGTGCACTGGCTTTCAGTCCGTTGCGTTTTTAGAACGCACCAAAATGCGTTTTTCGTAGAGGGCTTACTCTCCTTCGTCAAAAACCTATCATGACGGGTGTCAAACAGGGGTAGAATGTCTAAAAATGAGCTCCCGTATGTTTTACTTTCCCCGACGCCAGAGTCCCCCCCATGTGGGGCATGTTCCGCAGCTGGGGGGTCATTTGATTTGGTTCAAAATAGAGCCCAAATGTTATAGCCTTTAGCAATCATAGGTGTTTAAGTACATCGTAATCTCCTTCACAACCTTGGACTATATTTATTATTTATAATTTGTGTGGACAGATCATCGTTTAATTATCTAATTGTTATCAAGCCGCTATGATTCTTGTCCCAAGTGTAGTGTGTGGGGTAGCTCTCACGCCTACTCATAAAACTTAATAAATGGATCTTAAAAGGTTAATAATTAGGTGATGCATGTATATGAAATAGAATAAATTGATTATAGAATGGTCTTAATTGAGTTATAAATAAATATTGGTCGAACACATATGGAGCCGGAGCCGGAGCTGTGTCGGATAATGGGATTGGAATTCTGGCTCTAGCTACATATTAGGACAAATAGGTGTCTACATTATGTTTTCATAGATGTAAAGAATTCTCATTTATTGACGTGTTTCTGAAACTCTCCAAAAGTGAGTTGAGACTCCCCCTCCTTATGAGGGGGGACCAATCAAAATCTAGAAAAAATGAAAAGATTCTTAGATAGAAGCGAAGGAAAATGGTGTAGGAATAAGAAGAGACAGAAGGAAAGAGGAATGTCCTCGTATGAGGATCAAATGAGTGATTATATGTGTAACTTATCTCTTCTTACCAGACACCCATGTGTGGAGCAGTGCGGTGCGAATTAGTCAATCATGATACTTTAACCCTTGATATTAGTGTACTCGGATTCATCGTTTTATTTAACATAGATCCATTTTGAGGTTCCCAAAACTCTCAAACGAATCTGAGAACCTTCCCAGGGGTTTTCTACTGAAAAAAGAAGAAAAAGCGGCGAGAAGATGCCAGTCTGTGTCTGAATCACGTTTCAACTCTCTAAAAGATCGCGGGTATTGGCAAGACCGAACGCGAGGGTGCCCCGCGCGCCCTCCGGTCCGGAAACGCCGCGGGCTCCGCAGTACGTCAATTTTACTTCCGCGCGCAACGCTTAATAATATTCTCGTAGTTTGTGATCGTTTAATGTCCAGTTTAATATTTAAAGTGTTTATACATACCACTTTGTATTTCTTTCAAGTATTCGTTTTCTGTACTACATCAGACAGCTATTTTATTTTATACTTAAACTTTCTTAATTTTTTTTTATTATACATAAAACACTTGTTAAACTATTGTAAAATGGCTAACAATAAAAATCCTGTTTTTTTTATGGGGGAAACAGGGTGTGAGTGAATAGGTGAGAATCGCAATAGCCCCAGAGGGACCCTCCCACCACCCCGGCTATGCAGCTTGTCTTTACGGCTTCTATTGCCTTACTGTGAAGGGCTTTACTGTTTCAACGTCGACATATCCGAAACCACACATTCCTGGTGAAATAACTCAACTTCATTATAACCTTATTGGAATATATAGATGATATGTATTTGATAGCTCTTTAATAATTATTCACATTCACTAGTATATACCTATATTTCGCTAGTTTGCTCACTAGTTAGTATTTATATTGCTCTATAAGTCACTACTATTAATCTATATATATATATATTATGTATCGTAATACTATATATATATATATACTCATATATTACTACTATATATATATATAATATTATATATATACTACTATATATATATATATATAATAGCACAGAATAACCAAAACATATTTAAACATTTGACAAGATAATATTTTATTACCGACTAGTTTCGGGTAAGACAGCAGCTTCCTATTTTCAAGGTTGATAATACAATGATAGACTTTTATCAAAATAATAGTATAAAATATAAAATTAAAATTAAATAATATTAAACTTATTGATAAAGATGATTAAAGTATAGACCTTTGAAAACAAGTTCACGAATAGACAAATCTCTCACTTCAAAGTAATATTAGCTATAATATTTAAATTTTCATTTAATTTTGGTTTAAGATGCAACTAATATAAGAGATTCCAACAAAAGAAGATCAGGTTCTTCAGCTTGGGCTAATATACTATAATTGTTATCATGTATATGATGGTTTTCACGGAGAGAATGAAGCATTTATAGCTTGAAAAGGGAGGATGATGATAGATGATCTTCGGGTTCTAAAAGATTATACCTCTATTTCCTGGTCATACGTGTGGAAGGTTTCTAATAGTCTTTCCTATGTAGGTGTCATTACAGTCACCACACTTATATTGATAAATTACTGAAGAGCACAGAGGAATATCAGTTTAATCTTTGAATCTAAATGTATATATAATATATATTTAATAATCATAGTATAATAATATATATAGATATATATATATTATATATACTATATATTATATATATATACTGTATATATATATATCTACATATAAGGTGATATTTGGTTTAAAACAACAACTCATATCTCAAAATAATAGCTACAGGGAAAAAGAAAACATTGTTGGAATCCTGGTAAAAATTTTAGTGTGAGGAAACTGTAATACTATATATATATTATACTATGATATATTACTACTAAATATATATATAGTATATCTTACTAATATATTACTATATATATAATATATATATATATATATCTATATATTACAAATTCACTATATATACTATATATATTCAAAAACTACTTATAGCTACAGCGAAAAGAAATACATTTCTGGAATCCTTGTAAAATTCTTTTGGTAAGGGAAAATGTAAAAAAAGTAAATAAAAATAATATTGGCTATTTTTTTAGCGAGCGCCACGGGGACCATACGTAAAAATATATATACAATATATATATATATATATTACTATATATATCTATATATATATTCATTATTATATATATAGTATATAATCTATATATATATACTATATATATAATAAAATTCACTATTATATATATATCTAATATATATATATATATATATATATATATATATATATTATATATATATATATATATATATATTATTATATATATTACTTATATTATATATATATATATATATTATATATAATATATATATATATTATTGTAAAGGTATTACACTGCAATGTAGGGGGCTCGAGCCGACGGGGAACACAAGGGGGACGTTTTCCATACCCCCGTAGGGGAGGGGCGAGAACCTCCGCGACCCCAAATACCAAAGGAGCGGGGTTCCGGAGAACCTCCCCGGAGGGGAATTAGTCCTCCCCGTAGTATCCGGAAGGCCGAAAGAGACCCGCCCTGCATCGGTGTGGTCATACCCTTGGGTATTCTTCACGTTAAAAAAGAGCAAAAATTTAATAGAAAGTCTATTTTATTTTAACGAGTAACCAATAAAAGGTCTCTTAATAGGCTCTCTAATCATATTACTATAATTTATTAACAAATAATTTTTTTTTTTATTTTTATTTTTTTTTTACATTTTTCTATGTTAAAAATTTTACCAGGATTCCAAAATGTATTCCTTTCGCTGTAGCTATTGTAGTTTTGATCTATATATATATATAAATATATATATAATATTATAATATAATATATATAATACTATATAACTAGTACTATATATCACTATCTATATAATATAGTATATTATATTATAGTATATTATATAGTATTTACTCATATATAAATATATATATAATATATATAATAGTTATATATCCTAAATATATATATTAATAATTATATAATATATACTATGATACTCTCCCTATTAGTATTCACACTTTTCCGGCATAACACTGTTACCTCAGTCAGATTCCAACAATGTAATTCCCTTTCCCTGGTACTATTGTAGTTTTTGAGATATGAGTTGTGTTTTTAAACCAATATATCTATATATATGTATATTTATATATATATTATATTACTATATATACTATATACTATTACTATATATATATATATATATATACTATATATTATATATATATTTTATATATATTTATATATATATATATTAATAACTCATATATATATATTATATATATAGATATATATATACTATATATATATATATATTTATATATATTATATAATATATTATATTAGTATATATATTATATATATATATATATATAAGTTATATATATATATTATTATGTATATATTATATATATATAAAATATATATATATATATATATATATATAATATATATTCTATATTATATATATATATATATATATATAATATTACTCATAATATATTATATAAATATATTATATATATATATATATATACATTATAATATAGGGAATCTGAATTCTTTTTTACTTATGATGAAAAAATTTTATTACATAATTACAACAGTAAAATTTACAAATGCGTGTACATATATATAATATCAAACTTTTCAGTAATCTGCTATGCGCATGCGTCTGGAGAAATGTAAACATTTTGCCCAGATATCTAATTTCTATAGTTGTTATTATTAATTTTTTATCCTCGTTTTGAATGTTCATTCCAGATCTTGAATCGGTTAAAGTAACGTAATCTTGGATAATTTTTAGATTGGTAGGGAGTGGTCTCTTCTCATTTTAAATCGTTTCCACCATTGACTATAAAGATGTTTTAAACCACATTGCTTGTTTTCCATAATTTTCTCTTATATGTCCATACTAAGAAATCGAAACCATATTATATCACTTTAATGTTTTATCTTCTTCGAAGTTGTAAATCTCGTGTCCCTCTTTCTTAGCAGGTGATGCTCTTATTCTGTAAAACCATGGACATTATCAGATGCATATACAATACGGATTTTGGCTGGATCACGTGGAATGTAAGGATGCCTAGTCGAAAAATCTGAATTATAACGTTGAACATGTATACAAGTTTTTAAATAACCAGCACTTTGAATCATTTTTAAGTCCCATAACTATAACCTTTTTAAATGTAATTAAACAAACACAGCTTATGGTTACGATGGTTGGTTCTCAACTGAATATCATATTCACAGACTTGTAACAGCAACCTCCTTTAAATATCGTGACGTCATAGTTATATGAATTTTCCTGAAAACTTTATCTTTTCAGCTTTATATACAATGTGAAATTTCATGAATCATTAACTTTTTACAGGGCTGTATACATTTAACTCTGGATATATATATATATATATATATATATATTATATATATATATATACTAATATATATATATATATATATCTCACTATATATATATATATACTATATACTATATACTATTCATATATTATTATATATCTCTACTATATATATATATATATATATATACAAGTTTTAAAGGGTATAAAATCAAGTTATTTCCACATTTTTAATGCATCTCTATTGCATAACTAAGAAACTATATAGTTTATTGACATACAAATTTTTTTTACATCAAATTCGTACAATTTTAAAACATTATTTTTTTTTAAACAAACAATTAAATAAATATATACAATAGACTCCACATAAATTAAAGTATGATGGTTCTGAACAGGGAAGACATAGTTTTTGATATAATTTACATTATATATTTAAAAACATGACAGGATATATTTGTTATTCAATATAAATTTTAAATCCAAAGAATCAATCAGATGAACAGTGAACATTTTTTACCTATAATCAGAAATCCAATGACCAGATGAATACGAAGCAGGTATGAAGTGTTGAACACGAAACCAGTATCCTTCTCTAGTTTTACAGATCCTACTTCATTAATAGCGAAGACTCCTATAAATCGAGGTTCGATTTTAAACACAGTTTTTATTTCTTCTTCATTCATTTTATAATTCAAAATCACGTTGCGTACTCTGTCAATTTCAATGAGCTGAGGATGTTCCAGATAAACCAGGACAGTGATGGGTGATTGTAGACTTCCACTAAAGGAGAGACTTAACCCTAATGTCCCTTTCTCCAATGTTTTAAATGATTCAGCGCTTTACAGAGCTGAAAGGTTGGCGTGAGATCGTAAGCATAATAAATTACTATTCTTACGTATTCTTCAAGATCTATCCCTGTCCCCCTGTCATTGCATGAAACAGTTTTAGCTATTAGATCGTAAAAAGGTCGTGAAACATAGAGATTGTGATCCATTGTACGACATTTCATAGTCCCGACCGTAAGGTTTGACCGCTTTACATTGTACGACTGAATCCTCTAAGTCCAAAAGGTCGATGAACTTTTAGGGTGATTTTTTTATAATTCCCCTGAGTATGCTTCTATTGTTAACCAATGCCTATATTACTCTTCTCCTGGAGGTAGATTACCAATTCAACAATGTTGGGATATTGACTGCGATAATCCTGTGTAAAGTTAAACAACTTTGTGTTTCCACTCGTTTATAGGATACTTTGCTGTAGTGTTCAAGAGATTTTTCGATTTCCGAATGTCTCTGGGGTAGTAATTTTACTTTTCTAACATAGAGATAGGCTTCTAGCAACTTGTAAACAGGTTCAGGAAATTCAGCCGTTGCAGTAGGTTTACTTTTAATTTTAAGAGCAAATTTAGGATTTGGAACGGGTTAATCATTCTGTATTCTACAGCTGGTAAAATAAGTCTTTCTTGAGAGAAGATGTCACAGTTTAAACGTCCGTAAAATTATGTGTTCCTTGTGGTTTTACTCGCTTTATCTATATGTGCAAGCTTCGTTTGAAACTATAAAAAACCGCAAGAAATGGAGGTGAGACTGTTTAGGGCATCGTCGAATAATTAATAAATGTTCTATATAACTTCTATAAGGATAATTTGCAGCTGATGCACCTAATAAAGTTTCATTGAGATACACTTCAACTGATTAAAACCAGGTTAAACAATACAGGAAATTTGTTCCGTGTATATATATGTGTCGTCAGATGATCGGAAGGTCTGTACTATCGGTTTTCCGTCAGTTTCGTTTTCAGATATAAAAACACATTGGATGATCTCAAATTCTGATCCAAAGTACCTGGAATATTGAACTCAAGAGGGACATCGGTGTTGGTAATTGAGTGTATGGGGTTTGATGCTGATGAAATTGGTTTCACTTACACTAATCTGGGTGGGGTTTATTGAGAAGAGATCCAGTTTACTCTTACATCAGTCTGGACTAAATGGATGGAGGAAATGCATCTTGTAGGTGAGGGTGCTGATCGTATAATGAACTGGTCGGTGATTTAGCTTTTCTTATATTCAGTCACAGTATTATGATGTTTATGTAAAAGATGCCAATTAGTAATTAAATAGCAAATACATCATTGCATTTTTTCTTTAGAGGTCTTTTAGTTTAAGCTTTTACGTAACGCATCATTTTTTTCATAACGTTTTTTTAAGCCTTGACCCCCGTATCTGCGTCTTATTTGCGCTTTACTCATCCAACATCTCATCTGAAACATTTGTAATTCGCCTTTTTAAGGACTCGCGGGGGTTAGCTCCTGCGGCTATATCCTGTAACGTATGCATCCCTGTTCGTATAGCTTTTTTACCTATATATTCACCTCCTCTTCTAAATAGAGGCATGCACTTCTCCATAATTTAGAGAAAAATCCACCCACTCCATACCCTCTTTGTAATTTTTTCCAACGAATACCTCTATCGTTATACATTATTAACGGAGCTTCTATCAGGCACTATATTTTACAGTGTGAGAGAGTAAGTTAAATGAAATGAATAAATATAGACTAACTATATCACTTATAATATCTTGCCGCTATCCTTATTTCTTAGAAGGTTTTCTAACAGTATATATGGAAGATTTTTTCTACTCTGTTAAAAAATAGTCCATCATATTATAGTTAAAGTGTCTGCTTCTTTCTAATATGAACTTTACACAATAGTGTCCCGTCTGTGAATGGATACGGTCTACCTTCAACGTCCTTTATATGCATTCGCACAGACCCGAAATGTGAGCAACTGAGAGGTAAGTAATGAACATTAGGAAAAAATATAAGTTTTCCCTTTTTAGGAAAATGAACCACCCTTAATAAGCGGGCTTTAGTATTCCCTACATACTGATGGTCAACTATATCTGTATAAACGTAAGCCATCCCTTGATCTTGTAACATCTCCGAAGGAATGCATATATAATTGAGAGACAAGTTTGAGTCATTAAGACTGTTGTTTAGAAGGGGAAGGTTCATTATTTCCACTATGTCTATTTAAAACAGTAGAATGTTCTACTACAGCTTCGTGTTCATGCACACATTTCCGAAACCAATCTGAACGTTTAAGGATAAACATTTCAGGTCTCTCAAATTCATTTCCTGTTCGTCGATCTTAAAGTGTTAATACCCTTGTCTCCACAGGATGGTTTATTAATATGTATAATTAAATCTTTAATATTTACTTACAACAAATTGGGTGTTTAATAATAACTGTGATGTCCATGAGATTGAGCGGTAATATTCTCCGTTTTACACAAATTTTCATAGAAATACCGAAGCCCTATTGTCCAGTTTTAAATCGATGTGTTTTTTATTTTTAATATAGATTTAACAGTAATCTGCAGCTCTCTACAACACATTATCCAATGACCGTGTTGAGGGAGAATTTTCAATATTTTGGCATCTAATTATGCATTCGCCAGTCTACCTCATAGAGATCCTGTTAAGTTAGATAGGATTCATTAACTCGGTTGTAAAATCTGCTAGACTTTATTATAGTATGTAGATCCAAAGATGCCGAAGATGGCAGAGTTAAATAGAAATGATCTACACTCCCATGTTTACGATGCCTAATGATTAATGTTTCGTGATTTCACTAGCTTTTATATATGAATTAAACTTGTTTAGGATGGCCCACCCATTTCACATGATACTGTTTTATTTTTTACCCCTACCTTTTTGAACCTAATTTTTTTCTATTTATACATATTACTCTAGGATCGAAATGTATTTTTCTGTATTTCTTGTTTATAAAATCCTCCTTTTATGGCTTCTCCATCTAAATCTTGAGATAATATAATTTCAACCCTCTCATTAGGAATTCCTTTATACTATCACCTAAAACTTCTCTAGACATCCGCTTCAATATCCTTTCTACAACCTGTCATCAGCTCTAGACACTTTCATATTCATTTACGTTTTTCAACTTTTCCACTTTAAATTTTTACCCCTCTTGGTTTTGCTGAATCACCGATGGTTTCTTCAGCATTTCTAAAGGAGTTATCTTTATAGTTCTATGAAAAGATCTATTGGTAAGAATAAGCTAAGGTCATCGAGTATGTCAATATACTTAAAGGTGTTCTCTTAGTAAAGTATCTATGCATTCGTTCTTTTATCGTTAACGCTGAACTCTTCCTAGGCAATAGCAGCTTTATTAGTGGAAATATGTTAAAATACTTCCTAAATAATTCTAAATGTCTCAAAATGCTCTACCTATAAATTCGCTACCCCTATCCGTGCAAATCAATTTTGGATATCTATCGATCATCCTTATAATTTCTCTTCACCTGCATCGCAACTTATCTGTTTTTATCTTTTACAGCTTTTACCATAAGTATGCTATGAGTATACGTCCAATAGTAAAAAGTAATATTATTGAAACCTTCATTATAAGGGAACTGTAGTTTAATAATTTCAGTAAATCTAACTGCCAAACAATTATCCTGACGCGGTGATGGGCGTAGTGGTATGTTCGGGTAGGGAATTTTCGACGGACAGGTTTATGTAAAGTTAAAGCTTCCTTCACCTCTAAATAGTTCTTTCAACTCTTTTTTTCTCAGTGTTGGAAAACTTTGCGCGAACTTAGTGAACCCCCCAAAATACTCTTTGGTTCTCTAAGTTGCAGTAATATTATCAACCTTTACGCCCTTCGCTTCCATGTTGAATACTAACATAAGTTAAAACATATATATATATCATATAATATATATATATATATATATATATAATGTATATATATATAGTATATATATATATATAATATATATACTAATATATATATATATATATATTACTAAAAGGGGAAATAATTGTTAAAAATGGTATAATTTTATTAATCATAGCATTTCTACTAAATAAACGCAACATAACACATATATATATATATATATATATATATTATATATATATATATATATAATATATATTATATAATATATATATATATATAATTATATATATATATATTATATATATATATATTAATTTATAGTATATATATATACTATATATGTATTCTCTTATATATCTATATATATATAAATATTAATATATATATATTATTAATATATATATATATAATTATATATATTATATAAATATACTATAATATACATATATATATATACATATATATATATATACTAATGATATACATAATTACCGAATTAATCCATTTAGGTTATTGTATGGGATTTTTTCTTATTCTTCTCGGTAATAACGCTTAAAATTTATCTGAAGCGTAAGAAGTAACTGAGGGACTTGAACGTGAGGACTTTGTTGCCCTTGTTGAACATGTTGCTAATCTTTGCTGTATGTTAGGAATTTAAAGTTCGGGGAAGTTTAATAGTCTGAAGTTCTTGTTTGATGTCAGCCATCCAGCAACAGCACCCTTCTTCCAATCACGTGAGAGTCTGCTATCAAGTCAACAATATTGATTCCTTTTTACTATTCTTATAGATAATGATTTGTCTAATTCATTCAATGATACATTGATTTTAAATACTTGTATAGCGCAGTCCAGCTTTGCGACCTTCTATTTGGTACAGCTTCTCCTCCAGGATATTTTAAAAGTATCTCGTTTTTTCACGCAGGTATTACCTCCACGGGTGTAGTTGAATCATCGGGGATTGACTTACTTATTGAGGCATATAGATGCAAGTTTTTAAGATTTATTAATTTCTGTATAGCTTCTTGATATAAGGCACGTTTTTCATGAATGTTAATGTCTGATTTTAATATCCTAAGCACTTCTTTCTCGTGAGACATTATCTGTTCAACTTTGGGAACAGGGTAACTTTGGGGCAGAGGATGCTGATAAGGTCCTGAAACTTTCAGGATATGAGGACTCTGGTGTTGTAATTGTTGATGAATTGCTGGAGAAGGTAACCCCTGTAAGTGCTGTTGTATAGGTTGTACTGTTTGAGGATATACCAGAGGTGACTGGTTGGTTGTATGTTGATCAGAATGTGTATTATTATATAATTATTATTGGTAATTATTATTATTGTAATTATTATTATTATATTTATTATTATTATTATTATTATTATTATTATTATATTATTATATTAATTATTATTATTATTTATTTATTTCCCACTTATTAAAACTTTATTTCTCATACTCACTATATACGTAGTACACGCCCTGCTTCATTATTGGGGAATCACTAGTTATTAAGAGGACATGACGGAAAAAGTAACGGTAGGAACACTCCCCCTCCTTTCTGCAGTACTCTTTTTTACTTTTTCAGATTTTTACGTATGAAGAGTTTTTTAATGAGTTTTCTGTGGGCGGCGAAGCTTCACCATCTAGGTCTGTCTTAAACTAATATTCCTTTTAATAAGATTTAAACAGACTTCGCATACACACTGGATGATTTTTCATCATTACAGATTAGTTTACGTTTTTTCGCTTTTTTTTCAATGATTTTTTTATTTTTTAATAAGAGGTAAATTACTTAACAACTAAGTACTCATTATTCAGCGTATGAATTACAGTTTCTATCTCGTGAGGTAGAATGTTAGTGTGATGAGCAAAACTCTATACGTGTTTTAGGATGAAGTTCACACATTAAATAACCGTGAGGAACAGATGTAACTTCTTTATCTACCTTTCAGAAGTTTTTAACGTGTGACGGGAACATTTGAGAGGCTAATACATTGATCTGACTTCAATAGTCTCTCTTCTGTCCGAAGAGTAAGTATATATTGGGGTGTTTAAAGACTATTCTTCTCAATATATTATTCTGATAAAAATGTTTTGGAGTGATAAAAAATACCAGAGATATTAAATGATGGGAAATACAGTAAAACGTTTTCATCTATTTTCTTCAGTTCAACTTATGCATTAAATTCATCTTATACAAATGATTTTAATGAACCATCCACATTATCCAACGATTTGATGTCGTAGGTTATGAAAGAATTAATTACATCTTTAATTTCAGTAAAATTTTCCTGATAACACTGTAGCACCATATTATTTTTACTGGTTCTTGTTCAAAAATTTCCATCTCTCTATATACTTAATAACAGAAAGGTTTTTCCCGCATCCTGTAGGGACCAGATACAAGACAAGTAGCAGGACTACAGAATCTAATTTAACTCGTCATACTCTTCAAATGTTCGACGTTTAATGTAAATTCCTCTATTGGAATATATATATATATATATATCTATTATAATATATATATATAGTAATATATATATATATATATAACTATATATATATATTATATTATATAGTATATATATATTAATATTATATATATACTTATATATATATATATTATTATAATGTTATAAGTATATATATATATATAATATATTATATAATAATATAGATATATATTATATATACTATATATAACTATATATATATAATTATTATAATACTATATATATATGCTATATAATATGTATATATATATCTATATATATATATATAATATATATATATATATCTATACACTATTATATTCCAAATTATGAAATATTTCCACCAGAAGGTGTTCTCGGATAGGGACTCGCGAAACGTAAAGCCCCAACAGTAAGGCATAAAAGCCGTAAAGACAAAGCACATAGCCGCGGGTTGAGTCGGAGGTCCCTCATGGGGCTTTTCCGATACTTGCCTTATTGAGTTAAGCTTTTTTGGTCGAAAAACATGTTTTATACAAAAATTTAACATGAACAAGGGTTTTTGTATAAATATTGAAAAAAATTAAGAAAGTTTAAAGTTAAAAATAAAAATAGCTGTCTCATATGTACAGAAAACGGCTTACTTGAAAAGAAAATACATAGTGGTGTAACACTTTATTAAAAAGTGTACATTAACGTGACAAAATCGATATTTTTTAGCGGTTCGCGCAGTAATATTGAGGCTGCGGGTGCCCGCGGTGGTTTCCGGACCGTGAGGAACGATGCGCCTGAGGGGACGGGGCACCCTCGCGTTCGGTCTTGCACCGCTGCGAACGTTTCGAGAGTTGAAAAACCGTGATTCAGCATACTGCATCTTCCTCACCGCTTTTCTTCTTTTTTTTCAGTAGAAACCTATGGGAGGGGTTCTCAGACTCATTTTGAGAGTTTTGGCGAACTCAAAAATGAGAACTATGCTTATTAAAAACATATATTAAGTCACTAATTATCAAGGTGTTAAGTCACCATGTTTACTTAATTCGGTCACCGCACGGCTCACATGGTGTCGGTACCTTACACCTACAATTCACTCATTTCTTCTTTTTCCTTCTTCTTCTCTTTCCTTCTTCATCCTTCCTTCGTCTTCTTCTAATCTTTTCTTCTTTTTTCAGGGGGACCCCCATTAGGGGGACTCAAACTCATTTTGGTTCTGAAACCCTCAAAATGAAGTTCTACATCCATTGAAACATAGATGTAGACACCTCATTTTGTTCTAATATGTAGCTGGAGCCTAGAATTCCAACTGGCACCCGCAACCACCAGCTCCGCTCCAGCTCCGGCCATTGGTTCGCCATTTATTTTAACGATCACCATTCTAATTTCATTTATCCTTTTCCTATACACTCAAAATTTTAACCTTCTAAGTCCATTTTTAAGATTTTGGGGGCGGGAACCCCCACCCCCCTTGGGCATAGCGGCTTGAAACATTGGATGAAACGATGTTGCCACATATAAAGATAATATGCCAAGTTTGAAGAGGATACGATGTCTCTAACACCTCTTTTGCTAAGGTATGACATTTGGGCTCATTTGAAACCAAATAAATGACCCCCAGCTGGGGCCATGGGGACTCTGGCGTTCGGGAAAGTAACTACGGGAATCTCATTTTTGAGACATTCTACCCCTGTTTAACACCC
>JABUQX010101646.1:27500-40000 GCA_015478945.1 Trachelipus rathkii
TAAAACGCATGTACATTTATTACGAAATTACAATTAAAATTTCCAAGAATGTCATAAACATTTTTTAAAACATCAAAGCAAAATAATCCAAGCTAGTTTAAACCATACAAGAACGTAGTATGATTAAAGCGTAACATATAAAGCAGATACATAATTCTATAGTGATTAAATCATGCATTTCGTAACATATATTTTTGTTTTTCCATTTTCTCAAAATTTTTCTATTTTTATTTTCTTTTCTTGTATAAGATAACATGGAACATGTTAAGACTATAATATAAAGTAACATATAAACATATAAACGATTACAACCTATTGGACAATTACTACTAGTACATAGATGGTACAGACAAGAAACTCACAACGTAAGTATCTTAAATTTAACAATGACCTAATAGGACGGACACGGATAATAGTACCGAAGTACATACTCGATAAACATTTACCTAATAGGACGGACAATAACACTTACAGTAGTAAGTTGCATCGACAGAAGAACTCACAAATACATAAGTGTAATTGATAACATGTAAAACATAAACAATGTCGCTAATTCTAACTTCAAACTTAACATGGAAGACATACACAATGTTATCAAACATGTAATGTAAGACTTACAAAGTATTATCAAACCAATAAGTTCGAAAACTTAAAATTAATTGTGGAACATAAAAATTCAATTTTTATGAAAGAGCAAAAAAAAAATCTATATACAATATATACAACTTAATGAATTGTAAATTCATTAATATGGAACACGGTAAAGATTTTTATGTTCCGGGGTTTTATTATTATATAGTATTTTGTTTAAGTTTTATTTATTTCTAATTGGAATCTACGAAGTGGAAATCAATAGAAATATAGATTGGTTGTAATTTATTTTCTTCTTTTAGGAATAGCTCCCTTCTTTTTGGGATCTACTGTAGTACTGGTTGAAGTACCTGGGATATTATCTACATCCGTAATTGGAGTAGAATGAGAAGGATAGAATATATTTCTTGGATAAGTTCTCTGAGAATATGAAGGAGTATTATATTGTAAAGAACTAGTAAATTTAGGAGATAATTTAGGTGGAAGCTTGGGTGGAAGCTTAGGTGGTAACTTCGGAGGTAATTTAGGTGGAAGTTTTGGTGGAAGTTTTGGATATAACTCCGGAGGGGAATCATCATAGGGAAATTGTTCCAATACTTCAGAAACAGATCTAGATCTTACACGAGGATTCGGAGTCCAAGATATTGTAGAAGGATCTATTTCATAGAAAGAAGGAGTATCGGGATTCACAGGAGGGGGAGACTGCTGTCTGGCATGACTACGCAATCGCATAGGTGAAGAATCCCGAGGACCATGGAATTGAGGATGTGGACGATAAGAAGGATCCTTACGTCTGTCATCTCTAACATTTACTTCTTCAGGAGAAGAAGGGGAGGTATCTACATTTGGATACTCATCGTAATAACGAATAGGTGGGGGAAGTGCAATAGCACCATTATCAGGATCATCTGGTGAGGATGGTGAATTACTATCATGCATAGAAGATCTTCTAGAAAGAAGAGGCGAACTATGAAGAGAAGTAGAACCAGATGCATATGGAGTACGAGGAGAAGATAGTTGGGGAGAACTATGGGAAATGTTTCTCCTCAGAGAATAGGTAGTAAACGGATCAAAATTTTGATTCGTAGGGGATTGCACAGATGAATGTCCTGACGAAGGAATTCTCTGTGTTGTTTGTTGATGCTGAGGAGGTGGTATTTGTCTTGGAGTAGAAGGCATAGATAGGGGAAGTGAAGACTCTGGAGAAATAGGAGTCACACTCAACCTAGGTGCAGGATGTGCAGCACTCGGTGCAGTAGGAGACATCTCAGGTCTTCTCTGTGCAACAGGTGGTTGTTCATGCCTTGGAGACTGTTGGGTTTCTTGAGGTGCAACTCTTGGCTGGTGTTCATGCCTAGGTGCCGGTTGGGGCGCTTGAGGAGCATCTCTATATACCACATACTCAGTATAAGCATTATTATCAGGTGTGTCATCATCATCATCACCTGAATTGTCCCCCCTTCGCGGTTGAAAACGACGTTTAGGTGGTGGAGGGGCAGGTGGTGGAGGAGCACGCCTAACATTATTTTGTAAAGGATTATAGTATTTCCATTGGGATGAAAAGGAATTGTCGGCAGTTTTTACAACAGGCATGGGGAGAATTTTTAAATTGTCCACATGTGACACAAATTCCCTATATTGGTACTAAACAACGAAGTTGATATTTGTTATATTTCAAAACACCTACAACCAAATACGGCCCGACCCATTTCTTAAAAAGCTTGGGCGATAAGTTGGGAGGTTTAACAGCAAGTGTATAAACATAATCACCTATACGAATAGGACGAATTGGGGCTTTAGAATGTTGCTGTTGAGCAATTCTAAATGTTTCTTTTTCCAATTTTTGACGAGCTAAATCACGAATAGAAGCTGCTCGTTCAGCCATTTCCGCGTTAAAATCATAGAGATGATCTTTAAGAGGATTGGGCTTATTAACAAACGGAGAAACATAATTAGGAAGGTCATAAGGTAATCTACGAACATAGAAATGTAACAAAAAGTGAGGTGTATTTCCGATAGAAGAGTTGTAAGTAGTATTTAAAGCAATTTGAGCAAAAGAAATATACCTACTCCAGTCATCTTGTTTAGAAGAAACATATTGACGGAGATAATCTTCTACACGACGGTTTTCTCTTTCCACAAGGCTGTTGGACTGGGGATGTCGAACGGAAATAGTGCGGTTCTTTATGTTCCAAGTTTTACAAACTTCATTAAAGAATTGGGAAGTAAATTCACCTGCGTTGTCACTGACCAAAATTTCTGGAACAGAATGATTTACAATGACTTTATTCAAAAGAGCTTCAGCTACAACCTTGCCATCACGAGTTGAGACAGGGCAAAGTTCACAATAGCGAGTTAAAGCGTCTTTAAAAACTAAAATATACCTTGCACCGGAAATTTTACATTTAGGAAGAGGACCTATAGTGTCCAAATGAACCCTAGAAAAAGGTAAGAAGGGAAGAGGATAAGAATTGATAGCTACTGGATGAGGTTTCGAACCTTTTACTTCAATACAAGAAATACACTGTTTACAGAAAAATGAAATATAAGCTGAAAGCCTAGGGAAAGTGTATAATTCTCTGATTCGACGTTCAGTGCGTTCAGCACCTGGATGACCAGCAGATAATGTATTATGATTCAAAAATATTATAGTATATATTAATGAATCAGGAATTTCTATCAAATACTTATTTTCTTTCGTAATGAAATAAAGAATACCATTTATAATGATATGTGGAAGACAACTATCAGGAACTGGAGAATTTTCAATCTCATTTATTATTTCTGATATTCTACGATTTCTTCTCTGTTCGTGGTAAAGAACATCTTTGGTGAAATGATATATTCTCGTATCAGCGAAAGCTAAAGGAATAGGATTTTGACGAAGTAAACCTATACGAGAAGGAGAAGAGGTCTCACGAGAATATGTAATATTCGAAGGAGAAGGGGAAAGGATTTCCTCCTCTTCACCAGAAGAAGGTAGATGACTAGTATTTGGAACAGGGTTTCTACTTAAATAATCGGGAACAACATTTAATTTACCTTCTTTATAAATAATTTCTGGCTTAAAAGACTGAATTTTCAAATTCCATCTTTCTAATCTGCCAGACAATTGTTTATGACGAAATAGATGAACTAAGGCAGCATGGTCAGTATAAATTTTTAAAGGATAACCAAAAATGATAGTTCTGAATTTAATAAGACCATGTACTATAGCTAAGGCTTCTTGCTCGGTAACACTATAATTTAACTCTGCCTTATTCATCATTTTTGATGAAAAAGCAATGGGTTTTTCTCTACCATTGTCATCTAATTGAGAAAGAACAGCACCAGACGCCGTAAGAAGACGCATCAGTACTTAATATAAAAGGTTTAGTATAATCAGGAAAGGAAAGAGCAGGATCCATAAGTAAAAGTTTCTTCAGAGTGTCATATGCGGTCTGTTGCTCTAACTGCCAAGAAAATGGAACATTTTTCTTTAATAAGAGAGTTAGGGGCTGTGTAATTATTGAAAACCTCGGAATTAAATTGCGAAAATAATTATAGAAGCCCAGCAAAGCCCTTACTTCATGGACATTCTGAGGAATTTTGAAACCTTTTAAAGCTTCTAGTTTGACTGGATCCGGAGATAAACCTTTTTCACTAATTTGAAAACCTAGGAAGGTGACACTGCTCTTAAAGAAGGAACATTTCTCAAGCTTTACTTTAAGGTTGGCTATTTTCAAGGCGTTAAAGACCTTGGAGAGGTGTGAATAATGAGTAGGGATATCCTTACTAAAAATTAGTATGTCATCTATGAACAAAAGACAAACAACACCTAGCAAACCTGACAAAGCCATTTCCATTGTTCTTGAGAAGACAGAGGGCGAATTTGTCGTGCCTTGGGGCATCCTTAAATACTCATAGTGCCCTCTAGTAGTAGAGAAGGCAGTTAGGTGTCTAGAATCCTCAGAGACGCTAAGATGTGAAAAGCCACTAAGGAGGTCGAGGCAGGAGAAGATGCGCGCGCTGCCTATGAGCGACAAGCTTTCTGCAATGCTCGGCAGAGGAAATCGGTCTGGAATAGTGAAAGAATTGAGTTTCCTATAGTCCACCACTACTCTCATTTTTCCGCCTGTCTTTTTCGGTATAAGAAGAAGTGGGGACGAACTAGCAGAAACACTGGGAGTAATATATCCTTTCTCTAAACTATCTTCAACCCATTCATCAATGATTTCCAGGTATTTGTGCGGCAATCTATAGGGCCTGGTGTAGACATATGGGGGACTACCCTCTATAAGCTTAATGGAAAATTTATTCAATTTACAAAGTCCAACAGGATCATCGGCCAGAGCAATTGAATCTCTATTCTTCACTAAAAAGGTCAACATCTCTTCTAATTGAGATGTGTTGTTCAATACATATTTATTAGAATCTTTACTAGACTCTGAAAGCAATATTTCACGGTAAACTTCTCTAATTTGAGAGTCAGAAAGATTTTTGGAAGTAGTAACTGCATTTATAAAATCATTATCTGCAGAGGCTTCATTTTGCTTGTAAAGTAATGGAGAAGCTGTTGTAAGATAAGTGTGATTTTCAAAGTTAATAGTATCAGCACTTAAATTTACTAATTCCAATAATATTTTACCGTCAGTGCACGTAGACAACGTATTACCAAAGAAGAGTGTACCTGAATTTAAGAAATCATTTTTACTTTCTGTGATTAGAGCTATGTTCTCCGGAGGAGAAGCATGGATATCAGACTCAACTTTGACCGGAAGAATGTACCTAGAATAGGGCAAAATCCGAACAGCTGAAGAAGAGTACACTTTATATGATAGATCATCATCTATCTCAACATTTGGTACTTCTGAAATGTCATTTGAATACATTCCAGGAATTCTACATTGTAAATTTGCTTTAAAAAGAGGATTTGAACGTATTGATTCACTCTGAAGAGTGTGTTGAGGCATAGGTAGCTCAAAAGATGAATTTAAAAGAGAATTAGGCAACTGATCACAATCTGTACTTTTGCCATTTTGTCTCAATATGCCTCTATTTGAGTCCTGTAGTGATCCTATGGCCGTGGAACGTCCATAAAACGAATCAGGATGATAAAAAGGATCGGAGTTAGAATCTACACTGAAGATTTTTCTTTCACAATCAACTTTATTAGTACCCAGGAACGGTACTGAGGGCATGTAATGTCCTAAATTTGAATTATTTTGAAAATTATGGGAATAATGTCTATTCTGGACATTCAAATTATTTAAATTGTCCCTATAATTAACTCTATTTGTATCTAGAAGAGGTACGTTAGACATGTAATGTCCATAATTAGAGTTTTCTTGAGGAAATTTAAACTGATCAAAATCTTCACTTATGACATGTTTGGAAAAACGGACTTTCTTCTCTCTATTATTTGAATTTGAAGAAGGATAAGTGTTGTAAGATCGATCATAATGATTATTTCCATAATTATACAACTGATCAGAATTTGTACCTTTGGCATCTCCATTTATTTTTGCCAATATTGCCCTATGGGAACCATTGGAAGGCATTTGAGGTACTGCAGAAGCTCTGGGAACTGAATAAGGAAGAATATCAAAATCTGTAGCAGTAGCAGTTTTCTGAAGCTTAGCCTTTTTTATACTGGAGTGAGCTCCAGATGGGGCAGTATAACCAGAAAAATTGTGTGAAACACGATTAGAAATTTTGATGAACCCTTTTCCCTGTTGAGTGCTGCTGTTTCTTACAGTTGTCCAACAACTTTCTTTGTTCTAAAATAACTTCTTCTGAAGTTAAACCTGTTTTAAAATCCATCTCATCGGAGAGAGGACTATAATAATTTTCGCGGAAGACTTTCGTACGCGTCGCGCTCGAATTATTATCGCGGTAACCGTTAAATAACGAACGAGAATTGCTTAAGATCCCTCGGGGAGGTCGTGAACCTAAGACTTCGGCGCCAGGCGACCTTTCTCGTAGAGAAAGATTTCCTGTATTTTTAAAATTGCTTAAACCACTGTCTAAGTCTTCGGCACGTGTATCTTGTAAAGATGCACTAGAAACTTCAGCAGAAGAAGATCTTAGAAAAAGATCCCCCCTGGGTGTAACATTGGAGCCTCCTCGAAGAGGTGCACCTGAGTTTCCAACAGCGTGAAACCTTGAAAAGGTCCTTCTGTGGAAAGGAGTGTTGTCTCCTCGTAGAGGAGTACCAGAAGTTTCTTTATAATTATTATAATTATCCCTATCTAAGTAGGAAGATCTCTGAGAAGAATCCCTACCGTAAGTCCCGATAATTCCTTGATCAGGGGAATTAAAGGCACCAGGAGGAGGGGGTTCCTTCAAAGATCTGCCATTCTCCTTAAAATTATAATTTTCCTTAAACCTAAAATCATTTTGATTATGCATGTTTGGTAAATGTCCATGTGAACTATTTGTAGGATGTATATGTGGTGGAAGGCTGCCTTCAATGTAATTGAAAGGGTTTTGTTTATCCGAACGTTTCGAATAAGAACGTATAGCACTTATGACTAACGGTATATCACGCACTTTTCTTCCAGCATCATTATATACATGCACTATATCATGCTTAGCGTTTATTAAAATAGGCAACTCTTTTAATACATCCGTTCCAATCAATACATCTTGAGAGAACGATGTAGAGTCGTCAACTACATAAAAGCGAGTAAGATAATATTTCCCATTTAAGATTATATATAATTCCGTAAGGCCATAAACTTTCAATTTTTGACCAGATATAGATCTTAAATCTAAGTCCACAGGATATACAATCGGTCTATCTTCCTTTTTTGGAGAAGCCATGCATAGTTTCTTGTAAAAAGAGCGTCTAAGGATACTTCTACAAGCGCCACTATCGATCATGGCCTCTGTATTATATACATAAGCATTGTTAGTAGTTAATTCTATAGGTAAGCTATATACTATCCCCTTCTTCCTAGGAGAAGAAGTGGAAAATATATTAGAAGAGTTAGGGACAGAAAGATCATCGTCTACCAATAGAGCAGAGATTTCTGTAGGAAAATAGGTAGTAGAAGGGACGAAGTCTTTCTGACAGACTCCTGAAGGTTTATTTTCGTCAGATATCGGAGTCGGAGAAGAATATCTAACTACTGGTAAAAAGGGGGGTCCTCAGAAGGAGGACTCCTCGTTCTGTTATCATATGGAGGATAATATGACCGATTATAATCTTCTGAAGGGTATATAAGCGCGGGGGAGTAATCATAGTTTTCCGAAGGAATCCTATTATCATGCATATCACTCATAGCGTTTATATTTTGACGTCTATTATAATTATTATAATTATTATAAGAGTTATAATAAGGACGGTTATTAGTAGGAGCGGTCATATTCCTTTGAGGCATGCGTGAGTTATAGTAAGTGGAAGGATAAGAGAAATTAGATCGAGGTGCATTAGGAGATCTGAAAAATTGAGAGTGAGCATAAGTAGGAGTGAAACGTTGGTTATAAGAAGAAGAAGAAGCTTGAGGAGAAGCCCGAGAAGCATTATGCACAACCGTGTTACCTCCCTTCTGCTCCCTTCTCCCTCCATTCCTATTATTATTCCTCCTTCCATTATTTTTACTCTTAACTCTCTCCTGTGTCTGCTGTGCCTGATTTCTCTGTCTACCTCCATCAGGAGACAAATTTTTGATTCTCTTTAACGCTCGAGGACTCTTATAATCCCAGGAAGAGCCTTTACACGCGTCTTGTGTCCCTCTAGGATGATACTCCATGCAAGTCGAGCAGTATTGTCTATAACGACACTCGTCAGTTTTATGCCCGAAACGTTCGCATCTCCAACACTTAGGTCTGTCTACCGTTCTTCTCACATTGGAACTGGCATCATTAACTTGAGAATTTTCCGAAGGAGATTCTGCCTGAAATGAGCGTACGTTCTGACTATGTCGAGAAGGGTTGGATGATCCTCCTTGAAAAGGTTTAGAAATAGCATTGGATGTTTTTGCTATATACTGTTCAATTTGAGAGGTGAAGGACAAATTTGCGTCAAAATATTCAATAACTTTCGGCTGAAAGTGTTTAGGAATATTTTTGTACACTTTAGAAAATATTAATGTCCTTTTTAATTTGTCTGAAAGCTTCTCTCCATGTTGTGCATAAAAATGTCTCTCAAACTCCAGTACTGCCTTGGACACTTCTGTGGCATACGAGATGAGAGGACTGTTATGATTCCAATTTATTTGATCAATGACGTTGCAAGTACTAAAAGCAGATTCGGCCGTTGGCGGATCAAGAATTTTTAGTAGGTTTCTTGCGAACTCATTCCATGTTTTTGCGAACCTTAGTTCTTCATGTTCATTCATAAATTCTCTACAAGAACCCTTAGCGTCAACATATCTTGAATAAGAAGCTAACTTTTTCTCATCAGTATCTATTCCATCTGCTTTAAAATAATCCTCCATGCATGAAAGCCACTTCCTCACCGATACACCTGTAAAAACCCCTTTTGAGTCATACCCTTCAAGCGTCGGAACGGGGTACCTCGAGTTATAAAACCGGTGAATGTTGCCGGGGGTCGGAATCACATTTTCATGGTGAGGTCCATGAATAGGTTGGTTATTAGGTGCAGTAGGACCGGTTGGGAAGGATGGAAGAGCAGAGGGAATTTGCTGTTGCTGATAATACTGATACGTGCCAGGCATACCTAAGTAAGCGTTATAAGAAGGCGTAGGAATAGCATTATAAGTATAAGGATAGGAAAGTGTCCCTATATTAGCTACTGAAGTAGGGGGAACCCCATGCACATGCTGTTCAGCCATAGTATTAGGTACATGCAAAGAATAAGGGTATGGTATGTTGTATGGAGTCGAGGTAGTTACTACTTGCGAAGGGATACCACCATAGGCTCCTCCAAGCGGAGCTTGGAGAGCACCATTAGCCACTGATCCTGCTGTACTTGGAATAGTATCGGTACCGCTCACAGAAGAGAGGGTATTGGCAGCAGAAGTAGTAGTTCTGGTATGGTTAGTAGTAGTAGTAGACTACCTCAGTAGTCCTCATTCTGCTGGATCGGTCAGTCATGGGTGAAGAGTTTTTGAAAATACTATATATCTATATATTATAATATATATATATATTATATTATATATATATATATTATATATATATAATAGTATATATATATTATATATATTATAGTAATATATTATTATATATTATATAAAATTATAATTATTCTTTCCTGCTCTATTCCTCTCTTTCCTTATATATATTTCAGAAAATATATTATTATATAGGTAGGAAAAGGTTAAAAAGGAAGAAAAGGTTTCGGAGGGCTACTCACATATATATACAGGCCTACATATATATATGTGAAAGGAAAGGTTGGAGAAAGGAGAGAGAAAATCTTTTTATTCCGGAAAGTACTCCTACTACTATTTATAGAATAAAGATTTTTCTTTCCCTTCTAGGTTCTCTCCTTGTAAAAAGGAAAGAAAAAGAAAAGAAAGAGAAACTCTCTCTCTCTCTTCCTCTCTCTTCTCTCTATATTATATTATATATATATATAATATTATAGTATATATATAGTATATATATATATATAGTAGTATATATATATATATATACTATATATATAGTATATATATATATATATATTTATATATATTATATATATATAATTATATGTATATTATACATAATATATGTATCAATTATAGAACTTAAGTGCGATATTTCACTGTATAATGAATATATTGTAAATACATCATTATACTATTTATATATATTACAATATATATTATATAATGGTAAATATACGCCTTAAGAGTAAAAATTTAACAAGTAACAAGGTGGTAGTTTCTCAATTTTTGTGTCTCCATTCTGCTGTCCATCAGCAGAAAATGAACATCGCAGCGTTTGCATTTCTCGTGAATTCATTGAACTTAATAATTTATAATAAATAATAATATTTATTATTATCATTATTATTATTAATTATTAGATAAAAGAATTTGTTTCATTTGTTGTTTATTAATATTTACCAAGGATTGTTTTGTTGCTTGATTGTTGGTTGGGTCGGTTGTTGGTCGGTGACAGCCCAATGCTGGCTCTTTTTCTTTGGGAAGATCGACCACAATTTTGCTTGGTTAATTTTAGCCAACAATTTTTATCAATTTCTATTTTATTATTATTATTTATTATAATAATAATAGTAGTATGAGGAGTTTTTAATCTTTCTGGAGATGACTCCTACTTATATTTTCTACGGTCAAGGGAGTCCTGCTTGGAGATTACTGTCCACCGCTCTTGTTAATGGGTATTATGGTAGCGATCTTCCTGAAGGAAAGGAGTGGCCTTATTACTTTCAAATATTGGCGGTTTCATGGTAGTATGCGTGACGTTAGTCGGAGTAGTTTACTTTCCCACGAATGGAACCTCGTAGCAACTTCTCCTCACTGCTCCATGGTAGTCACGTAGAAATCATTGGTTCATGTATATATACTATTTTATTTACAGAACTACTTTTTAAGAGTAATAATTGATTAACGATTTATTTTTAGAGGAGTTTTTAAATTTTGGGATGAATTTCGATGGAATTTTTAAGATTGCATTTGTTAGTAGAATTTACGCAGTTTTCTACTTTTTTTGAAAATATTAATTTATAAGTAAATTAATAGATGAGGTGGGGGGTCGGTAATGAAGATCGTAGAAAGGACGATGCAGTCACCACTATTGTATGAAAAAAATATAAAGAAAAAAAATGTTTCCTGCAGACTTGTAGCAAGCGTTATCGAAGATAAGGAAGCATGTAGACATCTGACAAGAGAAAAAAGCTATAAGGTCGCCATATTTACGACTATATTTCATCTGTAGACAAGGCTTTTAGGGTAATCATACTAATCGTGATTAGATAGTTTTAATTCCTTATTTCACCTCTTTTCACAGTAAAATATATTTAATTTATGCTTTTATATAATTAACATTCCAAAACAACTCGAATTATTTTATTACTCCAAAATTTAAAAAGCCGTTATAAATACAATATCATTACAATATGATATAGGGCCACACGCATCTACAGTAAAAGAAAAGAAAGGGAAAAGTCCTGAATATTGATACATAAATATTTTCTGTAAAACAATCATGAGCATCATATGTACATTTATATTTATTAGTCTATAGATATATATACGAAGCTCAATATGAAATATAATCACTTACCAAATGGATTATAAAGAATATAATTTATGCGGCAGGCGACAGAACCATTAATGATACAATGGCGTCGATATTTAACATCATAAAGTATAATGGAAAACTTCACAAATATAATTAAAAAGTTTTTAAAGCACTGAAGTAACTGCCATACCTTAATTTATGAAAGAATAATATAATATAATTTTAAAATGTTATTAAACAAATTTAAAATAATGATAATCAATAAAGATAAAGACACCGCCGAGGATAATTTCAAGGAATAGTGACTGCAAATTTTAAGGCGTGGCAAAATGGAGAGTCCGCATTTGATTGACGTCAGGAATAAAGTCCTCTTTAATTATATATATATATATATATATATATATATATATTATATATATGTTATATATATATAATATATATTTATATATTATATGATATATTATATATATTTATATATATATATTTTATATATGATATATATATATATATAGTATATGAATTATATAATTATATATAAGTATTATATATATATAATATATATATTATATATATATATATTATATATATATATATATATATATATATTAAATAATATCATACTTTAAATTCCAATAAATGGGAATTATTTAGAATACACACACAGCACACACACACACACACACACATCACACACACATACTATATATATATATATATATTATATATTATATATATATAGTAATATATATATATATATATATATATAT
>JABUQX010101647.1:0-7500 GCA_015478945.1 Trachelipus rathkii
GTTGTGATATTGGATCATATGACTGTAATCTTTGGATGCCATATACAGCTTATGAGTAATGAGTGTAATTTAGTTTTCCCAATGTGAGCAAACATCCAGTGTGTTTTAATAGCCACCTGTGTTAAATATTGTTGCGGAACTATTAGAGCAAATTCCCTATATAAACGATCGTTTCTTAAATAAATATATCTACTTACTCGCGCGAAAGGTTTTAAAGGCCCATTAAATGGCAAATTCCTAGCTATGGCTCTTTTAAGCCTCCTCAACATTGGATCTGTATGTTGCAGCACTAGAATATTATCATGTTCAATCTCTAAAGGATCCACTATATCCTCTGAATCCATTACAATATGGTGTATCCGGGGATCCCGGATTTCTTTTACCACCTCCCCACCGGTGTTTTGGGGATTGTTTGATTTTTCTTTGACGACCGTCGTTGAAACACTAGGGGAAGCACCTGCCTCCTCCATGGACTCGTCTAACAACATCCACTCCCGGAAATCTATTGACATTAAATTAACGCTTGCTGTTTCTTTCTCAATGCCCGCCAGAAATCTTATTGGTACGAGGGGTACTAAGAGATTATAATGAACTCCACCACAACACAACAGATGACAAACATCTTTCTCTGATCCTATTCCGAACTTCAATGGTTGAGTATCTCCATAGTATACAAATACTTGCAGATGGTGTAACTTGGTAAATGCTTGTATCGCTTGAATGATAGGAAATTGTCCAGCCTGTTTCATTAATTGTAACCTCTTTGTAATCTGCCTGTTATCTTTCCCGGTAGGTAAACCATATGTTGTTCGATTGTCGATCATCTCTTGGACAATCTCCTGTCTTAACTTTAAATGATGGTCCAAGGACCCATACAATCCCATCGACAATGCTTGAAAAAGCGAATCACCCCCACCAGGAATCTTTACTTCAGAAAATCCTCCAGGGATGGTATTTGAAAGAATTTCTTCGGACTCCACCAAGGCTCCCCCCATTGGTGATCGTGACAACGCGTCTGCTACTTTATTTTCCTTCCCTGAGATGTATCTCACTCATAATCGATGTCATTTATTTCTTCCAAAGTGCGGGCTACCCGAGCATTCACCAATGGCATACTATGTAGAAATAGCAATGGTTGATGGTCAGTAAAAATAACCACTTTGATTCCATAAAGAAAAGGTTTCAAAGCTCTCACAGCCCATCGTATGGCGGCTACCTCTTTCTCAGTTGTGCTATAGCGCTGTTCTGCTTTATTAAAAGTCGTGGAGATGTAAGCTATAGGGCGTTCAACATCAGATTGGGTCTGCGCAAGACACGCTCCTGCCCCGATATGGCATCCACATATAACAATAAAGGCTTCGCTTGTTCTGAACGATCGGGATACGATAGAACCTGTGGTGATGTTAATTCTTGTTTTAGGGCTTCGAAAGCCTTCTGACATGATTCCATCCATTTCAAGGTTTTAGCACTCAATAGTTCGAAAAGGGGTTTGGCAATCTCTGAGCAATGGGCGATGTGGCGCCTGTAAAAGTTCATGCCCAGAAATTGCCTCAACTTACGGACGGTCGTCGGAACTGGAAATTGCATGATGCCTTGCAAATTTGAATCCAGGGGAACCATGCCTTTTTCGGAAACCTTATGTCCTAAGTACTGTACTTCTTTCCTAAGGAGAAATGTCTTCGCCGGTTTGATTTTAAATCCAGTTTCTTTAAATGCTGACAAAACTTTTTCGAGGACTTCTAGATGTTTTTCAAATGTTTCACTGAGGATAAGGACATCATCCAGATATACCATGCATTCGTTCCATGGAATATGTGCCAGAGCATATCTCATCCCACGTTGGAGTGGCCGGTCCATTCTTTACACCAAAAGGCATCCATAAAAACTCCCAGGACAAGGGAGTGGTAAAAGCTGTCTTTTCAATACTGGACTCTCCATCTCCACTGGTAGTATCCCTTGATCAAATCTATGGTGGTAAAATGTTTCATTTCCTTGTAAGCTAAACAGCATGTCCAATCATGAATTCGGGATGGAAAACTATCTGCTTGGTGATTTTATTTGAGAATTCTCTGTAATCTATACACAATCTGATTGATCCATCCTTCTTTCTTATCGGCACCACTGGGGCTGAATATGGGGACTTGCTCCTCTGGATGATTCCCTCCTCTTCCAATTTCTTACAATTTGCTTCTATTTCTCGGAAAATGGGACCTTGTAATCGTCTGACTGGCACTTGCACAGGATCCTCAGTGAGTGTTTCTATTCTATGCTTAATAACATCAGTGCAGCCCACATCAGAGTCTCCCAAACTCGAGACAGATGGATATTTCTCTAATAGTTGAATTAATTTTTCTCTTTGATCTATTGTCAAATCGGCTTCTTCCAGTCGAAACACTTCACACAAATTTTCAGGTGTCCACTCGGTGTATTCATTTGGACCTTGGTCATTTAACTCGACAACATTTATATTTGGTTCCTGACTTAACCCTATATCTAATCCTAACTGTATTCCTTCTCCTAACTCTAACTCTATTCCTACTCCTAATTGTCCTATTATAGTTCCTTTCTTCAACCTCCTTGGGAACTCTCCCTCATTCTTAACTAAAAACATGGCTCTATCACCCGTAAAACTAACTAAAGCAGGGTCGAATTTTATTGTATTTGGCAATCCCGGACTGGCCTCCACCACAACCGGTTGCTTTAGGGGAACTCTTCCACTCCTCTCTACTTCCACCATCATACATCGTCGAGGTTCTATATTCACAGCTTCCACTAGGGCACAAGTCTCTTCTTTGGGGTTGCCCTGCCTCACGTCCACGGCGACGGTCTGTACGAAATTCCCGCGTCTAATCACTAACTCTTTACGGTACAGATCCGGCAAATGTTCTTGATTTAATATATCAAACCCCAAAACCAAATCGTAATCGGTTAGTTGGTAAGGTACCACGACAAAACGACCCGGCTTCAGAATATAATTTGTAGACAACCTTAAAGCTATTATTACTTCCCCAAGAACAGGAAACCTAACATTCCCCAATCCTGTAACTCCCCGATAAGCGGTAGGCAAAATAGGGCTTTTATTCTTATCTAATAGGTGGAAACAACTAGCTGAAATAAGACTGACTTCCGCGCCGGTGTCAACAAATGCTGTTAGTGGCTCCATGGGCGGTTGATCCACTAGGGTAACTTGCAAAATTAACGTTTTCTCAGGAGCCTTTATTATATGATAAGTTATCATTGCCCCAGGACACAGTTCTTCGGCATCATTTCCTTCTTCACCCGGTTCTTCTGTTTGCTGTTCCTGATTGACAATCAATGTAATCCTTGGGCCGGTCTTTTCACAATTCTTTTCTTTTTCTTCCTCTTGTGGATTCTGTAGTTCTTCTTTACTAGTCGTTTTTAACAATGTTAATGGTACTGTCTGATGAATATTTTCTGGAAGACTTTCCTGAGACCCTCCAGGATCATCTACAGATGTGTTCATTATATCACTGATTGCTTGTTTTATTTCCTTAACTGTTGTTGGCTCTGACATGAGGTCTTCCATGCCAGAGACTCCACATTTCCCGGTTTCTGAGGGCAATCCTTACCTAAATGTTCTTCCTGACAGAACGGACAAGTTATTCGAGGTGCTGCTGTTTGACTCCTACCATTGGGGCAATCTCCCACCAAGTGACCCATTTCTTTACACCTCAAACAACGCTTTTGCCTCAGATAGCAATCCTCAATCAGGTGACCTCGTTTGCCACAATACATACACTGGGGTCGAGTCCAGCACTCTCCCATAGTGTGACCCCTTTTCTTGCAATGACTACAGATGGGAACCTGTGCACCACTTTGGTTTCTTTGTTGATAACTTTGATAATTGGGCCCCCCTCTCTGTGTATTCCTATATTCCCTCGATGGAATCCCTCTTTGCCCGGTGGAAAGTGGCGGTTGATACCCTGCGGATGTTGCTGGAGCCCGTTCTCTATTATTCATTGTTGCACTGGCGTTTATACCTGGAGAACAAGCTTGGTGCTGGAGTGCTACTTGGGATCTCTGGCAGCAACATAAACCTTCATTATTTCCGTACCTCTGGGGTGCAGTCTGAGTGGGCGAGGTCAAGGTGGACATCTGCAACGATTGCATCAAATCTACTACCTCAACGTGCGGGTTTCCTTTGTTTCCTTTCCCCTTATTTTTTCTATATACCTTGTCCACCATGACCACCAGTTGTTCCCATGGAATCAAGGAACCTCTCTGGACCTCCAAACCCATCAAGACATCCTCCATCCGAGTCATCACTGCATCCGGTAAACTTTCCAAAAATTTCTCCCGCACAATAGGCAATTTCTTTACATCATTACTGGGAAAGGCCCTCTGCGCCAGACCCAACAATCGTAGTGCAAAAAGGGGAATGTCTTCTCCCTCCTGCATAGTGGCTTTTGTGAAGCTTGCTGTTTCTGTATTTGCTTTCTTATCTAATTCTTCCCTAAACCATTGTAAAAGCCGCGATTTTACCAATCCATATTCCGCTGATGTTGCAGCTACTATATTATAAGCCTCCAGGGCGGACCCTTGGAGATGACTACCTAACAATGCAACCATCCCATCCGTTGATCCGGGATACTGGGCAGCACAATACCTTTCAAATCTTTCTAAAAACTGAACCATAGTCTCACCAGTCTCAATTCTATACTTTCCCGGTGGTATCACTTTTCCTGGTTTTCTATCCGCTGACAACGATGCTATCATAGTGGTCATATTTTTCATCAATTCCTTATTCTGTTGCAATATTCCCTGCAGGGCCTGTGAATCAATGGTCACCACTGTGGGATTTCGAACCGCGGTCGGATTCTCTTCAGATGAATTTGCAGGACCTGCTGGTATTCCATTATTGTTTGGTGGAATGGGGATGTGACCATCCTGAACAATATCTCCTTCTTCTGACTTTTTTTCCAACAAGGCATTCATTCCATCACCTGTCATTTTGATGATTCAACCAAATTCTGGTTCTGATGACAAATGAGTAATTGAGTAATTGGTACTTGGCAGCCGAGCAGAGCGAGCTTTCCTAAAAAGGAACAACTACGCTCTGCTACCAATTTATGTTAATAGAATTTAACCAAGAGAGAAAAGAGCCCCACCTGATAAACACAGGAACTCTTCTTCTTCCCAAGAAGTCTCCAGCACTGTCACCTGATGTTGGCGAGCTTAACTTCTGGAGGTCTTCTTTTAATTTATTTGGAGTGGCGCAGTGGTTTATTGTTTTTCTTGTGATCTTTTTTTCTTTCCTTATAATCTGTCGCTTCAAGCCTTTTTATACTGGAATGCACAACACCTGTTGGAATTAAGTCAGATTGAATTTACAAAGAAACCACATTGGTAAAATATGAGCAAGTATGGCATGGACAACCAGTAATACTCACCAATTTATATGACCTATTTTTGTGGCTTACCAATCCGGATGTAATTTAACCTCATTTAAAAAAAACTCAAGATTATAAAAAAAATTAAGCTTTCGTTTTTTTTTTTAATAAATTTTTATTTATAGATTTATTATGTACAAATGTTTCAAATTATATAAATATATATATATATATATATGTATATATATTATGTATATATATACATATATATATATATATTGAATGAAAAAGATAAAATAATCATAAAATAATATTGATAAAATAATGATAAAATAAGATAATTATAATATAAAGAATTCAATAAAATAAGAATCTCGAAATAATAATAAAAATAATATTTATTTTTATTTATAATAATAATATGTTTTATTTACTATGCGAACTTCATTTCTCTGCTGAAGGCTGACTTATTAAAGATAACAGTATAATTAATTATCCGCTTCAATATCGTGATGTTTTAATCGATACCTTAGTGGTAGTTACTATTCCAGATGTTTATTCAAAAAAACTCTTTTAGTTATTTGTGGCAAGTTGAGGGAGATGTCCACTGTGGAAAAGAAACCTTGCCTATCAAAGTAGATCTTCTGGGTTTTTCTTCGGAATGGCTCCTGGGTTAAAACCCTTTGATAAGGGTGTAACGTCTTCTTGTTACTCTTCGTTTTGTTTCTTTTTATGCTCTTTATTCTTCGTTTTGTTTCTTTTTATGTTCTTTATTCTTTGTTTTGGTTTCTTTTTATATTCTTTAGTCTTCGTTTTGTTTCTTTTTATGTTCTTTTCTTTTGCACTTTTGTACTGTCTTTAGTATATTTTTATTTTTCTTCTAATTTTATTTTTCCTCTTTTCGTTTTTGTCTCCTTTTACTTTTTGTGATCCAGACTTCCTCTTGATGGATCAATAGATATTAAAATCTAGTTCTGTGGGAAGGAGAAAAATAAGAAAGATAGTTAAATCTATCTCAATGTAAAAATTTGATCAACACATCCTATATCACTTCTAGATCACCTAGTTCACTCAACACAACTGTTTTCAATCCAAAATCCATCATATATTCTCACTACAACATTTCAATAAAGGAAATGTCCTCAACTGGTTTCCACAGTTCCACTTTCACCCTTACCCATTATACAAGGGTATGTAACCTGCTCTCCTCCAGTCCTCGGATACTACACTCCACAAGCTCTTTTGTGTTACACAACTCTCAATATAGTCTAATCACAATCTGCCTCCATTCTTGATCATTTCAACCATTAATTTCATCTATTCCTGCATATTTACCATTTTTTCAACTTTCTCATGGACGCTAGCCTATTACTATAACTCCCTATTAAAATACCTTATCCCCCAAAATACCTACTTCCTCTTACACCATCAAACCACACCACATTCACTAATCATGCTCTTCATTTTCAACATGCCATGTGTTACGCTCTAAATTTTCCAATTCTCCCTCACACTCTTCATTGCACATCCATCTCAATCAGTTAAAAAAGACAGCTCATCCTATTTAATCTTCTTATACGAATATACGGTATATATATTATATATATATATATATATATTAATATATATATATATATATATATATATATATATATATATATATATTATATATATATATTAATATATAGTATGGAACGTGTATATGTCTGAGATTTAATGTTGCTATCTTCAGAAAATTGTGAATCGATGAGCAATGTCTCACTACAGACTCTCGTAAAGAAGAGGAATATGATGAGCTGTTAGAAGACTGGACCACTTGTGGAGTTCCAGGAATACACTCATTTAGAAGAAGAAGAGCAAGATGATGATGGTAAGTATGTAACATATATTTTAATGTCTTAAATAATTGTAAAACCAAAATCAATAGAAGCGGAGAAGTTTTGGAATTCAAATCATAAATTTGTATTTGTTGAGGTAATGCTGCATAAATTTGTATTTGTTGAGGTAATGCTGCGTAAAATAAGTATGAATGTTTTGATAGAACAATGTTATTTGGGGGGAGGGGGACTGTTCTAAAAAGTTCACTGTAGTAGAGGGCCGTGGAATCTTCTGCAGCCCTCTACCGCTGCGAACTTCTTAGAAGGGGGAT
>JABUQX010101647.1:12500-15000 GCA_015478945.1 Trachelipus rathkii
TTGGGTATTCTAATGTTATGTATGTGTGCGTGCGTACATCTGTGTACTCCGAGGGTTGATAGAGGTAACAATAAGGATATTTTGTTAAACAACGTATGTGTTTTTGACGCGAGGTTGTAAAGCAAACAATGGTAGCCTGTTATGAAATTTATTGGGGAGAATTACAGGAGGTGTTCAAAGTGTCTGCCCTGTAACCTGATTACATTCGTTCAGTCCCCGTTGCATTCGCCTTCCGGACACTTCCTACTCGAACACGGCATGCCCTCACTGTGTCTGATTTGATCAAACCGAGTTGAATATTCGCTGAATCAGTTCTCTCTTGTGTTGACTGTGGTAATCGTACACAACACTGCTCACCATGCTCCCAAAGAAAATACATCTCCGAGCGCGTTGAGCGTCGGCGCCATCTAGCTCGCCACGCACTAGGTTACCTCCTCCATTTGTCAGCGTCAGACTCTGTTCAGATGCGCCCGTACCTGGTGGCTGAAGTGCGCTGGAGCGGCCATCAACTGTGGAACCCACATGTCTGCTGCGGGTCGCAAGGGGTATGTCGTCCATCGAGCTGCGGAAGCGTGTTCTGGCGTAGTTGCAGGTACGCAGGTCCATCCAAAGGGTGTGGAATGATGACAGGTCCCAGCAGATATTCTCAAAATTCCAACTCCAGATGTTTACGTAAATTTGCCTGGTTGACTGCTGATGAACATTGCCGTGCCGGATTGCTCCGTCCATATGTGGCTGTTCTGTCTGTTAAGTAGCCATCAAGTGTGAACACGCCTCATCCGGTAAACAAGAACATGTCATGGAAGGCAGGATTATCGATGCTTCGCGTTGCAGAAACCACCTGGCAAATTCGCACAAGGGGTGCAAGTCGTTGTTGGCCGCAAAGGTCCTTGTACTTTTCTGTAGGTTGGTAAAATGCATGAGGCTTCTGTTCTTGCAATGACCCGAACCCACAGACGACTGATTTGAATCCATGGTATGGGCAATGGCGCGTGTGCTAGTCCGAACGGGTCGTTTGGCGACTCTCTCAAGCCCTCTTCTTCAAACAGATTCCTCGTATTAACGCGTCTTCCACAATGCCCCGGCGAAGGTCCCATTATCTGCGAAGGCGCTGATGAAGGCGTGCCAAACATTGTGTGGTGGTTGTGATTTCTGTGTGGAAACCATTCCGTACGATAGTGCGCTTTCGTCCTTTCTCCATTCGCCGCACCGTAACGACATTATCATGTTGGTTTAACCTCGGGAAGAGTTGTAGTGATCCAGTCTCCTGAAATCGATCCTACACTGTACTGAATCAACGATGAATTGGGCAAGTAAGAGTATGTGCCGACGGTGTTTCCGAAGGACTTTAAGCGTACACACATGTAGCACGCACAAACACCATCTAAAAATTTGAGTAACCTAATATCGTCGTAACCTTACATCGACCGCGTCACACAACATAACTAGTGTACCTTCAATCGTTCGTAACTTTGAAACGAAGCGTCATACAACATAGGTTATTTAACAATAAATGTTCCTTATCGTTTGCTCTATCAGCCCTCCGAGTTTGTCGCAGAGGTTTTGAATCACCCTGTATATTATATACAAAATTTCTTTATTGATCAAAGGATTACTTAGAATATATATTTAAATATATTAAAGGTAAAGCAGAGTTTGTCATCATACTCTTAAAATATTTTGGAAATAATAATTTGGAATCTGGTAGAATTCTATTGCATCTTTATAAAACTATCACATAGTGAAGAATAATTTTATTATTGACTTACTCTCAAAAACCAACGCACAATTCATAATTGCTAATAGTATCAGGGAATTTGATTGTCTGTTGGAGAGTAAACTTCTGAATATCATTTTAGAGTATTAACAAAGCAAAAAATGTCCGGTCCTACATATATAAGTGCCAGATTTTCAGATTGACAAAGTAATGAAATTTCTTTTAGTAAATATTTTGTCTTTAATTTTTTCTTAACTATGTCAATATAACTTATTTGTATAGGTAGATTGAAAAAATTCTGTGAAGACTTGTCTCAAATAAATCTTGCTTTTACCCCCTACCTCCTAACTTATAATTAAAATCTAAATAATGTTTACCTAGATTACATTTTAAATGGAGCATCCAAAAGTTAATACAGTGTCTCTTAACTGTAGTGTCTGTGTGACATTATATTTAGAAGAATAGATTCATGGATTGTGCTTTAAATTATATAATGAATTTTTATCTCAAATGAAACTTATTTAATAGTATTGTTTTACAGCATAACTCAATGTAATTTACAGTTCTCTTTTGCATTTAAATTTAAACTTCAAGGTGGCTATTTTTGCAGATTCTCTTTCTGTATCAATTTGATTTTAAAACATGCATGTTAATTACCTATTTTATAAGTGGACAAATATATTTCATTTCGATTCCAGTATGTGAAAATGCACTGAATGATGAAGTGGATGCTGCAGTAAAGGACTCTTGTGTGCTATACATAGCTGTTAATTAAAAGTTTTC